>CATIWC010000249.1:0-183512 GCA_948472305.1 Vicia faba | reverse complement strand
AAGAGAGAGAGAGAGAGAGAGAGAGAGAGAGAGAGAGAGAGAGAGAGAGAGAGAGAGATAGAGAGAGAGAGAGAGAAAGAGAGAGTTAGGCAGAGATGCTCTTGACTGTAAAGAATTTATGAGACCTCATTCAGAAAGCAGGTTTAATGATAATTGTAATAGGATTTGGATATTTCTATGAGACACTTGTAAAGGAGTTCATAGTAGACATCCTAGAGACTGTGATAATATAATCAGTAGTGATTACAGAAAAGTGTTTCTTAGAGGAAACAATGTGGAATTATCACCTAATATTATCAACAGTATATGGGAAGAAATGAGAGTGAGATGGTAGAAGTGGAGGTTATTGATAATATTGTGTGCAGAGACATTACTTCAAAAAGGGTAACTTGTTGGCTGAAAGAGAAGCTCTCCGTGAGTAATCTGAGTGTTAAATATGTTGTGTTAAATAGAATAAGAGTTGTCAACTGGGTTCCTACAAACCACACCTCCTCAATAACTCCATGGTTAGGAAGGTTCCTTTATATAGTTGGAAGAAAAACCAAATTTGATTTTGGTAACAATGTATTTGAGCAAACCATAAAGCATGTGCATTCATATGTTGTGAAAATGCCAATTGCATTTAACTCCACTATCCATGGCATAATTTTGAACCAACATCCTGGGATCTTAAATAGTTCATATGACGCAAGAAAAAGAGAGTCTCCTTTATCCTTGCGCTACAATCTCTTCATAGGATCACATGTTCAGGACATTACTACAACTTTTGGTAAAGATGAAGTTGGTTCAACTTCAACAGAAGGTACTATTTCTGAACTCAAGGATACTTGTAAGGAATTGGATGAGACCCCTAAGGTCTGCACTACAAGAAATATCCAGTTGGAAAATCTCACTCAGTCATTGGAGGATGATAAAGATAATGGTGGAACTAAAGGAAGCCGTGAAGAGGAAGACACAACTAGCAACACAAGTAGTTAAATTGTTGTGCTTAATGATGTTTTGTGTTTATTTGCTTTCAATTTACATGTGTCAGGGTTAATGACCTATTTGGTTTGTAAGGAACCCTTTTCCATTTTGGTATAATTTTTGAACCTTATATTCAAATACTTTGTGTGCTTCCACCTGGTGCTTAGTAGTTTGTTTGCTTCCATTTGTAGTTATGTGTTTCCTTTAGTTGTGAATGGTTTTAATGTTTGTTTACACTAGTGCCTTTACTTGTGCTTCAATTTTTGTATTGATTGTGTGCAATATGTTCTCTTGTAATTTGTGTTTCCATTATTTTTTTCATTGCCTGTGTTTACATTTACTCTATTTTCTTTTTGTCAATATTTTGGCTAAAAAGGGGGAGTAAAATGTTGGGTTGTTTGCGGTTTCTTCATGATGGTTGAAACTATTAAGGGGGAGCATGATGTTTCATGTTACTGCATTGTTGTTTGCTTCTGCTACTGCTACCGATGTAGTCATTTGTGCAGGATAAGGATGTCTTAACAGATGTTCCAACATCCTATCTGATGTGGGTTTTTACTTGAGGGGGATAACTTATTATGTTTTACAGGGGGAGTATTATACTTGTCTATTGAGTAGCTGTTGTAACTCTGATAAATTATTTATACAATTCGTTTGTGGTTTTATTCCTCTCTCCTAGTTTTCATACGAAGACGCATATCTAGAGGGAGTGTATAGAGGTGCAAAAATTTATTCTAGACACAAATCTAGAATTTAATTTATTTTCAAAACCTTTTTATGAAGAAGAAATTAAATGGATAAGTCGTCTAAAATGCAACTTATTGGAAACTCGAGTATACAAATTGTAAAAGAACTAACTTGATTACTTGAGATAAAATTGAATACATGATTAATCACAACTCAATTAAATAATTCACTTATTTATTGTATGAACACAATCACTTTGCAATGATTTTTCCAAGGCTAAATAATCAAAGAACTAACTTGATGATTTTATCAAACACTTGGCGTGCAAGTGAATTTTCAGAATTTCTCTTTGAGTAGTGTTGATATACAAAACCACTTAAAATCAAAATTGATTATAAGCTATATCCACACCTAATTTAAAAACAAAGTTGAGAGAAATATTATTACAATTCAATTGCCATCACAATGCTATTTGACAAAAAGTTTTATGAAATTGAAAGCAAGTAAAAGCGGAAAAGTAAAAACACACAAGGAATTTGTCTACACAGTTCCCGACTGTATTCCTCACTTGTGGGTACGTATGTGCCTAATTACAATGGAACTAGGATAATTATTATATGCAAAATGTTTAATACAATGGAAGGGTTAGAAACAACAATACAAAATTCTATAATTGGATTTTGATGCTCTTTATTCCGACCTTTGATCTTAAGAAAGATCAAATCAATTAATAGATTCAACCTATTTGCCGCTTAAGCTACTTCCTTAAAAGAATTTCAAAAACTCCAAAGTTCCTTGCAAATATTTCAAACACTCGAAGAGATTTTTCACTCGAGTAAATCTGATTGCACACTATCAACACAAGATCACCAATTATATCATCCAATTCTTGCTACTTCCTTAAAAATATTTCAACCACTCTAAGGTTCCTTGAAAAGATTTCAGACATTCCAAGGTATTTTTCACATGGACTATTCGTTCTCACATGATCCTGCATGAAAACCCCCAATTCATCACATGATGTTGGAGGAAAAACCTGATGGTTTTTCCAAATGAATACCCCTACAAGAACTCAACCCAAACCAATTGGAAATCTACAATTCTTCGTTTAGATGGTACCCCAATGAAACATCAGCATAATGTAATGTTGGTGTGTATGCATAGATTGGAAGGTTGAAGATGAATAAACAAAGTAGGCTAATTTTATGGTATCATCAAGTTAGAAATGATGCATGAATAGGTATTTATAGTTTGGAAAAGTTTAAGGATGGAGGGCAAATTCAGAATAAAAGAAAATGAAAATTTGACAAAAACAAAATTTATGTGTCAACCTTAAAATTGTATGTGTCAACACATACTTCATAAAAAGGTTGCATGTGTCGACCTAAAAGAATTTATGTGTTTACCAGAGCAAGTCAGTAGCTACATTCTTTTAAATGTGATAATTGTGTCGAACTAAAATATGGATGTGTTGATCCCTAAAATAAGAATTTGTGCAATTTCATAATTCTTTTAGTATGTGTCGAATTGAAGGTTATATGTGTCGACCTGTGACTTGCAGAAGCTTACAGGTTTAAAAACTCAGTTGCATGTGTCGATGTGAAAATCGAATGTGTCGGCACATGCAATGCAAAAACATGAAGAAATTGTTTTTCAATGAGTTTGGTCAATTTTAAAGTGCTTTTGGATGATTCCTAAGACCTTCGATGCAGAGGAGTGCCACAAGACAAAGAGATACAATTTATTTTACCCGTGCCATCTTTCCCAGTTTTGACATCATGCAAAACACCTTATGTTGAAGTTGTAATCACAAACTTCCCCTTTTTGATGATGGCAAAACTTTCGACGAAACATTTATTGTAATTTTCAAACGCCCCCCTATCTTTGTGATTCTTATCTTCATCTCACATAGGCTTCTCCCCCTTTGACAACATCAAAAAGAAATTAGCAACCGATTAGAAGTACCAAAGTTTCCAGTCAGTTGAAAAATACCAAACAAAGGAAAATTTTGCATATAAGAGCAACAATTACATATCCCCATATATATGTAATGATGAAAACTTTTAAATAATATGAAGCATACATCACAACAAATGTAAATGTAATGCAAAAACAATGAAATTCAATTTGAGCGTCACGATAATGTAGCAGTTCATAATGGAGCTATTGATGTTGCACAGTTATGTGCCAATCATAGTGACAATATAATATCGCTAGTACCACAAAAATGAAAATGTCTACCATACAATATAAGTATGACAACCTTAACCAAAATTGCAACATAAAGTAAGGGAAATAAATACTTCATATGCTTGCATATTAAGAACAAATCTACACAAATGTTAAAGAATTAATACATGAAGTTTTTGTAAGCATATAGATCATGAAGACACAATGGTTACTAATTGGAATATTTTGGAAATTAACATTCATCATTTGAAAGTATATGAAGCATTTTTGAAAGAAATCTAGAAATATGCATTTAGGTAAAATATCGTTCAAGGAGAAATTTAAACGATATTACCTTACTCTTGAAGGATCGGAAGTTGCACTCACAAAGCATTACACACTCAAACAAATAGTTAGAGAAAATACTTAACATTCAAGTAACGAGAGAGAACTAGGAAATATTTGAAATATCAATGATCCCCAATTCTCCATGTATGTTTACAAAAGATTTGGTTGCGAGTGGTTTAGTGAAAATATCGGCAACTTAATTTTTACTATAAACATGCTCAAACACAAAATATCCTTTTTCAACATGATCACGAAGAAAGTGGTGATGTATCTCAATATGTTTAGTCCTTGAATGTAGCAGCATAATTTTGGTTAGATTTATAGCACTAGTTTTGTCGCACATGATAGGAATACATGATAGTTTATTATCAAAGTCCAATAGTTGTTGTTTAAGCCACAATATTCGAGCAGAACAACTACTGGCTGCCACATATTCTACCTCGACAGTTAACAAAGCTACGGAAACTTATTTTTTACTATGCCAATTTACCAAGGATTTTGCAAACTAGTGACAAGTTCCACTAGTACTTTTCCTATCCAATTTGCAACTGGAAAAATCGAAATTGGAATAACAAACCAAATTACAATCGTTTCCCTTGGAATACCAAAGCTCGAATTTTGAGGTACCAATAAGGTATCTAAATTTTTGTTTTACGAATTTTAAATGAGATTCCTTGGGAACTACTTAATATCATGCACACATACAAACACTAAACATAATATGAGGACGAGATGATATAAGATAGAGAAGAGAACCAATCATACCTCTATACTGTTTTACCTCAACATCCTTACCTTTCTCATCCTTGTCTAGATTATCGTTTGTTGCCATGGGAATTTCGATTTCATTAGCACTATCCATTCCGAATCTCTTAAGTAATTTGAGACAATATATGGTTAGACATACAAACGTTCCTTCATCAAGTTGTTTAATTGGTAGCCAGAGAAAGTAATTCAACTCCCCATTCGGCTCATCTAAAACCCTCTCTGCATAAGCTTAGAGAACTCCTTGACAAGATGCATATTAGTAGATCCAAAAATGATATCATCTACATAAATTTGAACTAATGAAATATGTTTTCCTTGACGTTTAATAAAGAGAGTACTATAACCTTTCCCTCTGGAGTATCCTTGTTCAAGAAAATATTTTCTAAGCCTATCATACCATGCCCTAGGGGCTTGTTTAAGACCATACAATGCATGTTTATGCTTGAAACATGATTAGGAAACTCATAATTTTCAAATCCGGGAGGTTGAGAAACATTCACCTCTTCATTTATGTATCCGTTAAGAACTGCACTTTTTACGTCCATTTGAAATTGTTATACCCCAATTTTTCCACCTAAGAACTCTCATTATCTCATACTATAAATGCATCAAGATCACACATTAGGGTTGGTTATCATTAAGTTTTCTCTTAAGGAATCACTAAGAACCTCAAATTGTGTATCTTGTACATGTGTTTTTTAGGTATATTAATCTTTGAACGAACATCAAAATATGTATACATGTTTCTTTGGATGTTCACATTGTAGGTGATGACACAACTACATCCATCTCACCATCTAACCTAGGGTTTTAAGGGATAGTCCTAAGTCAAATGGTTCTTCAATGGATTGCAAGAGCTTAAGCTTTCAGGCAATGTCTATGATATCAAATTCTCTTGTGTGACTTTAAAGGATCATAACTCAATCATATTTTATCTCCTTGAGCTCAATATTTTTTCACAATAAACTTGAGGATGTCTACTAAAACTTTGTTTCAATATGCAAGACATGAAAATGTTAGGAAAGTCATTAAAGAATTGAAAAGATTATAGGTCTTTTGTGAATTTCCCCAAATTTGTTCATCATCTTCCAAAGACCATAACTCTTTCATTTTTTATGATTTATGAATAATCTCAATTCCATAATGTAATTCAAATGGTCTACTTCATTTCATCTTCAAGGATCAAGATCAAATTTTGAGTGGAATGGCATGTAATGTTGAATAACATTATTAGTCATTTTGAAGCTTTATACTTAGAATTGTTCTAAGTGTCAAATACCTGTGTGTTTTTCTTGAATTCAAACATGAATAACTTTTAGCTCAGATCACCAAGAGCTACCTTTATTTGCACACTGGGAAGTTTATTGTGAGATCTTTCAAATGCAACAAGAATGATGCCATAAAGCCTCTTGAGCTGCTTGCCCCATGGATTTGAAAATGGCAGTTTGAAACTGAGATTTCACTTGCAGTCAGAAGTGAATTTGGTTATTGTGTTTGCTATTCATCAAATTGATGCGTGGTTTTTATATAAACATGTTTAAAAAACATACCTGAACCTGTTTAAGCTTTGAAACGCAAGAATTAAGTGAGTTTTGATGTATTACATGTCACACTTTTCTCATGATGTAGGTGCACACAAAGTCCAACCATACTTGATCATTTCTCTCACTTTTTGTTTCCATCATGCTCAGTTATAAATAAGGGATACATTCAACTCATTTCCTCAAGCTTGAACTACCAAAGAAGATTTTCCAAACTTCTTCCATTTATCTCCTAAAATTTTTAACGAGGGTGAGGTTAGGACATCTGAAAGAGACGAATCCAATGATACCAATTTGATCTTCAAATGATTTTGTTTGAAGAATCTGATAAAAACCCAACGCGCGGGTGTCTGCAGGATGAAGATGACCTATGATTCATTCTTCAACCAATGACTGTGTGACAGTTTTTTTAATTTCATTGGTTTGTCTTTTATGGGTTCTGTGTTTTTTTTTTGCAAAGTCCATAGCAAGCACAACGTGCCAGATCCGTTGGATTTGTTTACTAACGTGTTTTGACTTTGATCTAATGACCAACATTTTTTGCTTTATTTTTTAAAATCTGATTCAAATTATGGATTCATTGTGTTACACAAAGGTGACCATATCATGCACAGCATGTTAGATCTGTTGGTTCTGCTTACTAACACATTTTAGCATTGATCCAGTGGTCTACATTATCTTAGCTTTATTTTTATTTTCTGATTTTTCTATTTAATTATTTTAAACTTCAAAAATTCATTTCAACTTCTAAAATTGTGAAAAAATAAACAAAAATTATTTTGGTTTTTCTCTTTCTGATTTTTATTTTTTCACAATTTTTTATTTTGTGATTTGGTATTTTTTATGATTTTTAACTTTATTTGACTGGTTTTAATTGTTTAAAAATACTTTTTGATCTTTTAAAATTCTAAAAATTTTATGAAAGTATCCAATGACCTTTTGACAAATATTGGTGACCTTGTTTAATTTTTATTTCTTATTTTATTATTTTTTATGATTTTTGGTTTATTTTGATTAAGTTTTGTATTTTAAAAAATAGTTCTTGACTTTTAAAAATTCTAAAAAATTTTGTCAACACTTGTTGACTCATGTTTGACCTCTCATATTTTATTGGGATTTTTATTTGGTATTTTAATACACTTTATGTGTTTTACCAATTATTTTCTTTTTATTAGTCATTTAAATATTTATTTTTAATAATTATATTTTATTATTTTTGTGATTGGTCCTGATTTGGAGACACTTGAATGTTATTTTGGGACAAGTTCCTCAACTTTATTGGATCTTGGGTGTTGATAGGTTAATAAACCAAATCCACCAAAATGGATGAATGATGTTAACGATATTAGAAACCCTAGTTTCATCTGATACATTGGTTATACTATCACTCGCCTCCCTCTTCATCTTATCCCTTTCTTGTGTTTACTTGTGCTACATATTTTTGGAGACTGATCTACATATCATTTCTCTAACACGTGTGGTAAATAGATTTCTATTGACCGACCTCAAAAAAGTGTGGTTATACATAAGTCCACTTACAATTTCTTAACATAGCGCTAAATTTGTCCTGATTCAAAAAATGATCATTAGTGGCCCAAATTTTATGTTTGAAAGCCCAAGTATAATTGATTATTGAATTTTGGTTCAAAACATTTGAATCTTTTTGTTAGGAGGCTTTGATCTTACCAATCCTATAACAAGCTCTCATCAACTTTGGCGTAAGTTCGATCTTCAACTATCATTGGTCATATATGTTGGCTTTGAGTACTTGAAATGAATGATATACTTGACAAAAATAAAATGAAACTTCTAATTCAATAGCAACTAACTTTGATTTATTCCTTTATTTTGTGACTTTACTTTTATCTACCATTTATTTTTTAGCATTTATATCTCATGCTATTTGCCTTTTGCTAACTTGAGCATTTATTTTCTGCCTTTTTATCTTTGCTCACTTGAGCTTTATTTGATTTTTTGTAATTATACTTAATAATCAACTTGGACATTAAAAACTATTGAAGTTACTTGGACTACTTGGTTTATATCCCTAGCACTATGGAGTTGTGGATTCTTAAGACTTAGAATTAGAAGCCATGAGACCTTGGAACTATGTAATCTTTGGTTGATATTTTTGTGAAGATCTTCTGAAATCCTTGGGGTTTACTCCAAGACATTGGTTTGAATTTTTGTTGTGTGCAGGTTATTCTTATTTTCATGCTTTGTCTGTGATTGAGAATTCCTTTATATATAGTTGTTACTCTGGCCAATTTTTGTCAGTGAAGACTTTGCTTAGTTCTTAATTCATCTAAAGCTTGGTATTCCTCAGAGGTTTAGTATTTTTGCTTTCATGATTTTAATCCAAAGAATGGGAACTATACATTGTCTTCTTTATGTCAAGCGTTGGCTTCTTGTTGGTTAGACCATTCTTTTTCTTAGATTTTACTTTGTGTACTTAGGATTGTCGCTTCATCTCCTCCCATCTTCTTTAATTTACAAAATCTTCACCCTCCTTTTCAAAACTCTTCTTGCTTTCTTACTTGAACCGCTTTCATAATAAACTTAGACTTAGGTCCATTCATTTTCAAAAAGCTTTTCTTAAATAAACCCTTAATCAATTTAACCATAATTTGACATATTTTCAAAGACTAAAAGTCATTAACTTTATTCAAACCATTTTTCAACTTTGAGTTTTTACTTTGAAACTTTTCTCAAAAGGTTATACTCTTGTCCTTTCTTGTATTGATGCGATCTAATATATTTCTACAATATGTAGTGAAGAGAGCTATTTTCAACTTGGGTGTTGAGTTATGGATTTTAAATCTGAGTTATATCCTCCACTTTGAGATGACTCAAATACTCCTTTCTCATAATTGTGGATAGTAAGTATGTTTTCTACTCGGATATGACGATGATGTCTCTTATCTTAAAATTTACCAACACACATGTGTTTTAAAATATTGGAGGTAAACTATGAGTACCCTGATCCCGTATTGCATGGAAGGTGGTACGTAGGCACTAAAGGTTCGTAACCGCGCAAGGTGCAAAAATTGTAAAAAAAATACTTCTTTTCTCATATCCATTATCTTATTTTGTATACATCTTTTATACTCAAAATACTTAGATTTTCAAAGAGGTTCCTTCGGAGTACTATAGATGTTTAGGGTGCTAATAGTTTCTCTTTGCATAACTAACTCTCGTCATTCTCCCTTTTTTTAGGGTTTATTCGCTCTTTTCCCATTTCCTTTGGAAACAATAAAACACGGTGGCAATTTTTATTTGATTTGTACGAGTTAAGTCAATCCAATAGCTCTGTCTCAATATTTCTACTGCTACAGAAATAATTTTTAAATTCTTAGAACAAACATAAGCTAATAAAAGGCGTATAGTCTTAAGTTGGGCCACCGGAGAATTAGTCTCCTCATAGTCAATGCCCTCTTCTAGGTTAGAACCTTGATCCACAAGACGAGACTTATTTCTTATTATCACACCATGTTCGTCAAGTTATTCCTAAATACTATTGGGTGCCTATGATTTGATGACTTATAAGACGAGGGACAAGATCCCAAACGTCATTTCATTCAAATTGGTTTAATTCTTCTTGAATGGAAATAAGCCAATACTCATCAAGTAAGGCATCATTAGTGTTTTTAGGTTCTACTTGTGATACATAAGCGTGATGACAATAAAGACTACTTATTTTAAAGCGAGTCGTTACCTTCTTTTTGATATCACCTATAATGTTGTCAAGTGGATGATATTTGTAGGTTCTCCACTCCAAAGGAAGACCGTCATTTTCTTCTTGGCCTTTATCATCTTTCTTTTCTTGGGATCTATCCTCATCCTCCTCAATTTCCACCGCTTTAGGTTGATCAACTCCTTCATCAGTGTCTTTAAGTATGTCTTTCGTGGATGCACCTACACCATGAAAAGAACTACCTTTCCCAACACTATTTGGGGAAGTATCATCAAAAGTAACATGAATGGACTCTTCAACGATAAGTAATATCTTGTTATAGAATCTATATGCTTTACTAGATTAAGAGTAT
Organism: Vicia faba; assembly: GCA_948472305.1. Classification (NCBI taxonomy): domain Eukaryota; kingdom Viridiplantae; phylum Streptophyta; class Magnoliopsida; order Fabales; family Fabaceae; genus Vicia; species Vicia faba. Next base: position 172,987 of record CATIWC010000249.1, on the reverse strand, counting down.
CCAAGAAAATACCTTAATCGGCTTTTGCGTCAAATTTTCCAAGTTTGTCTTTTCCATTAATTAAAACAAAACATTTACATCCAAGACATTAAGATGAGATAAATTATGTTTTCTACCTTTCAAAAGTTCATTAGGAGTTTTGTCAAGAATTTGATGAATAATTATCCTATTCAAGACATAACACGTCGTGCTAATAGCATTGGCCTAAAAATATTTTTGTAGACCATAATCATTGAGCATTGTTCTTTCCAACTCCGCTAAAATGCAATTTTTCCTCCCAACAACACCATTTTGTTGCGGAGTTCTAGGAGCTGAAAAGTTATGTTCAATACCAAATTTATCACAATATTCTTCAAAGAGGTGTTTTTCAAATTCACCTCCATCATCGCTTCGAATATCAACTATCTTTATGTTCATTTTATTTGAGCAATCTTGGCAAAACGTGTGAAAGCTATGCATGTTTCATCCTTGATAAATAAGAAAAAAGTCCAACAAGATCTAGAGTAATCATCTACAATCACTAAACCGTAGTAATTTCAACCTATGTCTTTAGTCTGTGAGGGACCAAACAAATCCATGTTATGGAGGTCAAGTGGCCTTGATGTAGAAATAACTTCCTTAGATTTAAAATAGACCCTTGTTTTCTTAACCTTTTGACATGCATCACATAAGTGGTCTTTAGAAAATTATATTTTTGGTAGACCGATTAGTAAATATTTTGAGATAATTTTATTAAGTATGTCAAAGTTGACATGGCCTAAACGTTTATGCCATAGCCAGGAGTCTTCACTCAAGGTAACAAGACATTGATCATTATTCAAGGAAATCTCTATTAAGTCAAGCATATAAATGTCACTAACCCTCAAACCCTTAAACATACAATCCTTCTTTTCACTATGTTCAATTATGCAACAATCTTTTGCAAAGGACACTTTATATCCATTATCACTTGATTTACTAATACTAAGAAGATTATGTTTAAGAACTTCAACTAACATAACATTTGAGATAGTAATAGTTGATGGATTATCTATACTACCTTTTCCAAGTATTGTACCTTTGTCGTGATCACCATAGGATACAAATCATTTCTTCTTTGTCACAAAGTCAGAGAAGAGCGATACGTCTCTCGTCATATGTCTTGAACATCCACTATCGAGAATCCACTTTCCTGTCATAGCATCAAGACATTCATCCTACAAAAATCAAACAAGGGTGGTAGGTACCCAATTCTTATTGAGTCTTTGAGAGTAAGCTAAATAAATGTTGCATTTGGGTAACCGTTGAAAATCACCCTTAGGAATCAAAGAAGTCTTAAACTTGCATTTTTTAATAGTGTGACCCTTTTTGAAACAATAGTGACAAAGTATCCTATGACGAGAGTTAATAATAGTATTAGGTACTTTCTTAATCAAAGAGAAATCTTTATGAGGCTTTTCAACCTTCAAGGACCTAATAGGCATGTACTCTATGGGATGATGTAGACTCTCTAATTTGGTAGTAATAGTACTCACTTCTTGTTGCCAAATTTTATATGTGTCACAACCATACTGGTAAGAAGACTCGTCCACTTTTTCACGATTTAAACTATCTATAATAAGTTCTTTTAATGCTTCTAACTCATCATTGGTTTCATCAACCTTGGACTATAAAAATGTGAAGAATTTTTCTTAGGTGGCCAATATTTTGTTAGCATTCAACAAATCTATTTGTAGTTTTTCAAATTCCCTTTTTAATTCATTATAAGACGAAGTGGAAATGTGAGAGTGTTTAGAACTTGCATACTTTTTCTTGCCTTGTCGATGATTTTCCATGAAATAATAATTTTCCTCTTCATCACTCTCACTTGAGGTTTCATCGCTTGAGGATTCACTTTCACTTTCTCAAGCAACATAGGCTTGTCTAGGCTTGTCTAGGCTTGTTTCTTTGGCCTTTTCCTTTCTTTTTGGAAAGAGATGGACAATCCGGTTTGTAGTGACCGGGTTTACCACATTCGTAGAAAATAACATTTCCTTTGTCCTTTTTGTTGTTATCTTCTTTGAGGGAAGATGATTTCCTTCTAAACTTCATGAGATTATTGTTGAAATTTTTAATTTCATTTTTCCGATCATACCGATTGTACTTCTTCACAAATAGTCCCATTTCTTTGTCATCTGAAATCTCATCATCACTAGAGTCATTATCCTTACTTTTCTCTTCTTTTGAGGATTTAGAGCTAGAAGCCTTAAGATCTTTGGACTTCATAACTTCCTCCTTGTGACTTTCCTTATTCTTCTTTTTCTTCTCAAGCTTATTTTCATATTTATCCAAGCAATTATGTTCTTGCTCGTGTTCTTCAAGCTTATCAAAAAGTGTGGTGAGATCAAGTGTTTCAAGATTGTTAGCTTCCTTGATCGCGGTGACCTTAGGTTTCCAACACCTAGTAAGATATCTCAAAGCTTTTTTATAGCAATAGCATTGGAAATAGGATTACCTAATAAGTTTAAACAATTAATAAGATGAGAGAATCTCGTTTGCATTTCCGCAATGGTTTCACCATTTTTCATGCGAAAGAGTTCAAACTCTTGAGTGAGTGTATTAATCTTAGCTTGTTTGACCTCATTAGTTCCCTCATGGGCAACTTGTAGAGTGTCTCACCTAGCCTTAGCAGTTCGACAATGGGAAATGTGATAGAACTCATCAACACCAAGTGCATATATGATGATGTACATAGCTTTCCAATCGTAAGACCACTTCTTATTATCATGCTCATCCCATAGATTTTCCGGCTTAGGCACAGTAATACCATCAACATCATATGTCACCATTATTGGACTATTTTGAATGGCTTCCCAAACACCTTTGTCATATGATTTGATATGAATTTTCATACAAGTTTTCCAATAAATATAATTTTTCTCCCATGAAAATTGAAGCTCTCTTATGACCCCCCTGAAGTTCGTAAGCCATTTTCTAAAGAGTGTTCTTAAGCCAAAATAAATCGGGCTATTGATGCCACTTGTTAGATGAAAATGCATATCTAGAGGGGGGTGAATAGAGGCGCAAAATTTATTCTAGACACAAATCTAAAATTTATTTTGTTTTCAACACCTTTTGATGCAGAAGCAATTGACTGGATAAGTCGTCTAAAAAAAAACTTATTGGAAACTCAGATATACAAATTGTAAAAGATAAATCTATGAGACAAAATTGAATGCGTGATTAATCACAACTCAATTCAATAATTCACTTATTTATTGTTTGAACACAATCACTTTGAAATGCTATTTCCAAGGCTAAATAATCAAAGAACTAACTTGATCGTTTATCAAACACTTGGCGTGCAAGTGAATTTTCATAATTTCTCTTTGCGTAATGTTGATATACAAAACCACTTATAATCAAAATTGATTATAAGTTATATCCATACATACGTCAAAAACAGGTTTTGAGAGAAAAATCATTACAATTCAATTTCTATCACAATGTTATTTGATAAAAAGATTGATGAAATTGAAATCAAGTAAAAACGGAAAAGTAAAAACACACAAGGAATTTGTCTACAAAGTTCCCCATTGTTGTCCTCGCGTGTGGGTACGTCTGCGCCTAATTCCAATAAAACTAGGATAATTCTTATATGAAAAATGTTTAATACATTGGAATGGTTAGAAACAATAATATAAAATTCTCCAATTCGGAGTTGATGCTCCTTCTTCCAACCTTTGATCTTAAGCAAGATCAAATCAACCGATAGATGCAACCTATTTGCTGCTTAAGCAAATTCCTTAAAAGAATTTCAAACACTCCAAAGTTCCTTGCAAAGATTTCAAACACTCCAAGGGATTTTTCACACGAGTAAATCTGATTGAACACTATCAACACAAGATCACCGATTCTATCATCCAATTCTTTCTATCATGGTAGTTCTTTATTTGGCTTATATTTCATTATCACATATATACATATAATTGGTTTTATGGTTATGGGATCAAGGTAGTTCTTTTAATCCTCGCTAGGTTACGAAAGACTTTTATTTCTCCAATCGATGTGCCCCAATTGTTATCCAGGCTATCTATAGTAGAATAGTCAAATCTTTATCATGCCAAGTTCCCATTTTCTCCAACGCGCCTTGAAGGAAAAGAAAATTAGGTGTTTCGGCCGTTTCAGAACAGTTTGAGCAGAAATTCGATATTTTGTAGTGGACTTCATAAATTCATAACTTCTGGTTAGAAAAGTATTTTTTTAATGGTTCTTTGGACATGGGAACTGTATTGGTATTTTCTAAATTTCTTATGTTCGGATCGAAAGCTAATTTATTGAGGAAGACCTCTGAATATTTTAATAACCAGAGTTTTGGTTTTGTTGGTCCACTATGTTTTGGATGTTCGGATATTCGTATCTTCTGGATATATCAACATCTCTGAGTGGCTCTTTCGCCATATAACTTGTTTTGATATCTTCTATAACTCACATGTTCAGGCCGAGAGTTAATTCTTTGAAGAGGATCTCAGAATGTGTGAATCCGTTGAAGATGTATAGTGAAAAATACAGTGAAAAAGTGTGATGAACAGTTGTTTTTCACACATTAAAAAATTCGTAACTTTCATCCAGTTCAACGTTTTGGAGCCTTTCTTTCGCCATAAAATTTGTCTTGATGTCTTTTGCATTTTATATGTTCGGGCTGGGAGCCAATTCTGTTCAGAAAGTCTCAGAAAGTGCAAATTACTAGAGATTTTTACAGTGGAAAAATATTGACAGTTTTTTATTTTATCGGTGTTCAGAAATTCATAAATCTCTCAATTTTTATCATATCAGGCTGGTTCATGAAGAATTGGATCAAAAATTTTATTATCTTCAACTTTGCTTCAGACCTCGAATTCAAACGGTACTCCGAAGGCTTCCATTTATGGTCTGCTTCGCAAGTGAGATGGTAAAAAAACTGAAAACTAGAATAAAGTTTGTTTGAGAAAGTGTGTCCACATCTTCGAAATGCATCACAATTTTTATTATCTTCATTTTTCATGTTGAGCTCGAGTCGAGATTTCGCACCATTGATGATGTGGTATTTTGTACTCACATTTGCCGACACCGTCAAAATGAGGCCCAATCCAATTTCAAATCCAATGCCTATTATGCTACACTATATATTTTAAAATGTGATTTTTTTCTCTCATAATACACACACTCTCAAAAACACCAAAAACTCTCTCTCTCTCTCTCTCTCCATTCTCTCAAAGATCATATCAAACTCTCTAAACTTTTTCTCAAAATTTTCATCCATTTTCATCCATATTCATCAATATTAAAGATCCAAAATCACAAATTTTCAAGAATCTCAAGCCTCTTCTCCTCCGATCATCGAAGAACCATCACATATCCCTTCCAACTGTCGGATTCTCGTCGTGAAGCCGTCAGCTGCAACTCCCTCCTTTTTCGTTCACTTCTGATTTTCATTTCTGGTTTCAATCCTCTTCTTCGATTTTTCGGTAACTTCCAATTCTTGACTTTAATTCTGGAATTAAGCACTTATTTGATTAATTAATTTTGTGATTAAAGTGATTAATTGATAATTTTTGATTTTATGACTTTTTCCATGAGTTGAATTATTGTTAATTGGTTAATTCATGACAATTAGGTGTGGAATAGGATAGATATCCTTAGTTTAGTTATGTCTATGAATTGTTTTGGCATAATAGAGGATTCATGAGATGTAGAATTGTTCAATTCTTGAGGTGCATAATTAGATTAGTTTAGGTGTTTGTGGAAATGCTTAAGAGGTGAATTTTGGTTAACAGAATTCTAAGAGTTGCATTTGTTTAGGTGATGATACATAAGTGTAGAATTGGTTAGAACCTATATGGAATTAATGCATAAGTATTGTTTCTTGGTTTTTAGCATAATTTTGGAAATATAATACTTGATTTTGGTTGAGTTTCGGTGCATATTTTTGTTGAATAATGCTAAGTGCACATTATTGTTTGATTATAATTTATTGAAACATTATGAGTTGATATTGGATGACACCAATTGTTGAATAATTCAACTATTTTTAACACATAAAACTTCAATTTGGTGATGATTACATCAACACATAATTGTTGATTTTTTCTTGGTTTTAAAGCAACTTTTGTATTCCTCTCATTTACCACTTGTGCATGATTTTTAAGTGTTAATAATGAACTATTGAGCACTTTCGATTGTTTTTTTTTTCATGTTTGAGTTTAATTTCAGGTGAAACACACAAAAATGTACCAGCTACCCGATTTTGAAAGTAGCGCTTGCGCTTGGAATTAATTCATGGAATACAATGCTTCTTAGGCATAAATAGTTCGAACTTTTAGTTTTTGCTTTCATTTGATGCTTGATTATGCTTTAATATTTGTTTGTGAATAATTGTGATCGAGTTTGCTCGCTTCATGTTTTAACCTTGTGGCTGCCCGAATTTCATTCTTGCACTTCCAATGTGGATTTGATTCTCAATTTCTCATGATTTAGCCTTGTTTTGAATTCTGATAGTAATGTTTGCTTTCAATAGCACTTCATTGTTATTTCTAACACATTTGTCAATTTATGCTAGGTACTTTGAGATAGATTTCGATCATGTAATTACCGCATGATTATGTGATTTAAAAACATGTTTGTGCCAATAATTGGTGGTGCACTCTTGCGTTTGATACGCACGACGTATTCTCATTTCCGTGTGATCTTGTTTTCCATATTACTTGCATGAATTGTGTTTTATGCATGTACTCTATTTTGTTATACGTATATGTCTGAAACATTATGTATCATCTAGTATTATGTATGGATTGTTATCTTGTGCAGGTACTCTGTTTTGTTATACGAATATGTCTGACACATTCCGTATCATCTTGTATTCTATATGGATTGTTATCTTCTGCAGGTACTATGTTTTTTTATATAGATACGTCCGACACATTTCGTACTATCTTGTATTCTGTATGGATTATTGTCTTGTGCAGGTACTCTGTTGTTGAACGGATATGTTTGATACATTCTGTATTCTCTTGTATTCTATGTTACTTGTATGGATTGATATCTTAAGCAGGTACACTGTTTTGTTATACAGATGTGTATGACACATGTTTCCTGTTATGTTGTATTTTCTATCGCTTGTTTGGATTAGTATTTGGTGCAGGTGTACTATTTAGTAATAGGATTTGTTTTATACACATTTTATGTTGTGATTTATTTTCACATCACCGCTTTAGGCATATTCCATGTCGAATCTCTGATTTTTTTATTGATGACAGCTACTTGCGTAGTATTCCGGGTTTCTTTTGCTAGCTTAGAATATACGGATTTATATCCATTTGGTATTCTCTCATGCCTTTTTATCTCACATTCTTTACCGGTTTCTAGATATCATGAGAAGTAGGAAATAAAGAACGTGCGCTCGGAGTCGCTGTTTAAAGACCTGTAGTAGGAATTCTGCAGATGTTTGATACTTATGTGTGTTTTGTGTGTTTATATGTGTGCCAAAGACCTTAAAAAGAGGCACCCCGATCCCATTCCCATTCCCATTTATAAGTCCTCAAAGAAGGCAAGACGTAAGGGTTCGCAACTAACCTCGCCATTTTATAGTCCACGGGTCATCCTTAGCTCGCGTTGTATGCTGACGCTTTAGAGTGTGCTTAATCTTGTTTCGGTTCGGTCAAGAGGAAAAAGGTTTCACAACTAAACCCCCACACTTTGTCTTGATCTCATGTTGGTCAACATTGATGCTTCGTGTTTGTTAATATTATCTTTTATTGCCTACCTAGATGACATGATATCTTGGTTAGGTTCTTAGTCGCTTTGGACATCAATTTTCCCTCTTTTATACTTCTTTCCTTAATGATATGAAACCTTAGTTAAGAGTAGATTTCATGACCCCTTCTTTCCTAGATGACACGATATCTATGGTCAAGAACATTCCCCACCATACCTTGATGATTCGATATCATGGTTAGGTGTTCAATTCCATTTTGTCCTACCCAATGACATGATATCATGGTTAGGCATCCTTCTCCCTTTCTTACCTTGGTGACATGATACCTCGGTTATGTGTGTGCTACTTGAGTGAGTAGATACTCCTCAAGCGTTTGTTTGCTTGCATGATTCTTGTTTAGCGTGTGTTCACATGCTCCCCATAGGATTCTTAGTTCTTTCTTGGTTAAGATCGAACTAAGTTGACCTTAGGATGTTTATCCATGTATGCCAATATTAGGTAGGTTCTTTCCCTCCTTATCCCGACGTTAGGTCTATCTTTGCATGACAACATTAGGGGTAGAACTAAGTAGTTTCCCTTAGTTGTTTTCTTTTGCATATTAAGACTAAAACCCTTTTCCTTTATCAAACTCATAAAACACATAAACAAAACTTAAATCCTTTTTCAAGGTAAAAATAATCCACCAATGTAAACCATTTTGTCTTCGGACCTCTTTCTTTTGAAAACCTTTATGATAAGGGTATGTCTTTTCAAATTCGAGCGAGTTGCTAAGTGTGGAAGTGGCCGAGCATGAGTCTTTGATAAGCTGCAAAGCCAAGCACGAATTGCAATCCTAATCGCAAGGATGCGAAATGGTATCATCCATAAAAACATGCAACCAACCAAAACTTTTGAGGGAAACTACGAGTGTCTTGATCCCTATTACACGGTTGGTGGTACGTAGGCACACAGGTTAGCAACTGCAGCAGGCACGACTAATAAAGCCTTTATTTTTATAAAAAATCATATGCATCCATGCATTCCCTATACATCCTAGCTTTAGATTTTTGACACACCCATTAGATTAGATAACAAGAGTGGATACCCTAAAGTACTACGGGCATGTGGGGTGCTAACGTCTTCCCCTCGCGTAACAAACTCCCTTACCCGATCTCTATGGTCGTTTGACCAGGATTTCACCCTTCAGATTTACTCGATGTTTACCTTTCCCTTCGGCCAGATGAAAAACATTTGATGGCGACTTCATTGTTTATTCTGATGATTTGTATAGTTACTTCAATAAGCTTTAAAACTTGAGTAATTGTGTCAACCTAAAATATGGATGGGTTAACACATAAAATAAGAATTTTTGTAATTTCAAAATTTTATTCAGTATGTGTCGACCTGAAGGCTATATGTGTAGACCTGTGACTTACATAAGCTTACAGGCTTAAAAACTGAGTTTCATGTGTCAACTTGAAAATCAAATGTGTCGACACATGCAATGAAAACGTGCAGAATTTTTTTTTTCAATTAGGTTTGTCAATTTTAAAGTACTTTTTGATGCTTCCTAAGACCTATGATGCAGAGGTGTGCCAAAAAACAAATAGATATAATTAATTTTACCGCCGTGTCATCTTTCTCGGTTTTGAAATTATAAGTGTTTAGTTATTAGCATGTATTTTTGGTAAAACCAGGTGTGTGAATGTCATGACTGATGTCATAACATTCTGGGTTATTAGGTACTTTATGCAGAAAAAGAATGGCATACAGAAGCTGCTATGTATGAGTGTGTATCTGAGCATTTTGCAATGATCACATTTATTACTTTCTACCAAAATTAGTAAACAGGATTTCTGTTATCATAACAAATGTTAAGACATCCTGTACTGATCTAACAGTTATGCAGTTTGGTTAATTCTGAGATTTTTCAGGAATTTGGTTCATACATTCCAGAACAGAATCTCACGTGGACTTTAGGTTAACTGAGCTCAACCCTAATCTGGTTGATAAAGTCTTGTGACCAAATCTTGAGGTTAACCCTAATTAACCCTAGCTTTTCGTGGAAGCCCTAACTGAAGAAACAGCTGCATATATATTCAACAGGAAAGCTGATTGGAAATTAACTCTTGGACAGAAGATCAATTAGGGGTTGTATAGTTTTAACTATTGTAATCCAAGCAAGTATCATTGTGATAAGTGACTTGGAGTAGGTTTTGATTGTAAGGGTTGTGTATCACTCAAAGCTTTGAAGCAAGAGTGTTTGTGTCACTTGACTAAAGCTTTGAAGCAAGGTCAAGTTAGGTTTATGTATCACTCAAAGCTTTGAAGCAAGAGTGGTTGTGTTACTTGATTAAAAGCTGTGAAGCATAATCAAGTGTATATTCTGAAGAGTGTCTTCATTAATTCATTAGTCAATTGTTTAGTATCACTGCTGTGATTGAGGGGGAGTGAGTAGGAACTCAGGTTTAAGTTGAACTTAGATTGAAGTTGCATTGGGTAGGTCTTAAGTGAAGGAGATAAACCGGTTGGTTTATTCCTGAATTAATATCTCTTATAATGGATTTCCTCCCTGGCTTGGTAGCCCCCAGAGTAGGTGTTGTTTCACACTGAACTGGGTAAACAATTGACTGTGTTCTTTACTGTTTTTTATTTACTGTCTTATAGAAAGTCAGATACGGTGTCATAACATTCACTGTGACATTGAGTATCTGCTGCCAGAATTTCAATTGGCATCAGAGCAGGCACCCTGCCTTTCTTACTGGGTGAGATCTATGGATATCACTTTCTGGCGCTATGGACAAAGAAGGAGTTTTTGGAAACAGACCACCCATTCTGGATGGATCAAATTATGACTACTGGAAACCTTGTATGACTGCCTTCTTAAAATCACTGGACAAAAAGGCTTGGAGAGCTGCTGACAAAGGATGGAACCATCCCACCATAACTGAGAAAGATGGGACAATCAGTCTGAAGCCTGAGGAAGAATGGAGCAAAGAAGAAGATGAGTTAGCCCTGGGTAATTCCAAAGAATTAAATGCCTTGTTCAATGGAATTGATAGAAACTTATTCAGACTAGTACATCAATGTGAACTGGCCAAGGAAGTTTGGAACACTCTCAAAACTACCCATGAGGGCACATCCAAAGTAAAAATGTCAAGGCTTCAGATGCTGACTACCAAATTTGAGAACCTAAGGATGATGGAAGATGAAACCATTCATGAGTTTCACATGAACATCTTGGATATTGCCAACACCTCAGGAGCATTGGGAGAAAAGATGTCAGAAGAAAAACTGGTGAGAAAGATTCTCAGATCCTTGCCTAAAAGATTTGCAATGAAGGTAACTGCTATAGAGGAAGCCCAGGATATCAGCAAGTTGAAGGTGGATGAACTCATTGGGTCTCTTCAGACCTTTGAGATGGGGATCAGTGACAATGTTGACAAGAAAAACAAGAGCATAGCACTTGTATCCAACACTGAAGATGAAAACAAGGAGGATGAAGAAGAAAATATTTCAGAAGCTATAGCCATGCTTGGAAGACAATTCAACAAACTCATCAAGAGAATGGATCCAAAGTCAAGGTCAAATGTTAAGAACATTCCTTCTGACATTACCAGATCTTATGACTCCAGCAGAAGACCAAAGTCTGAAGAGAAGGGAAATCAAAGCAGAGGAATTCAATTCCATGGATGTGAAGGATATGGGAACATTCGAGCTGAATGTCCTACATTTCTTAAGAAACAAAAGAAAGGAATGTCTGTTACCTGGTCTGACTGTGATTCAGAAAGTAACTCTGAAGAAGAATCTGCCAAACTAGTTACTGCACTAACTGGTGTTTGTATCTCTGAAAGTGACACTAGTGATGAGGAAGTGACAATTGAAGAACTGGATGATACCTACAAGAAATTATGTATCAGAAGTGTTGAAGTCTGTCAGCAAAATGAGAGACAAACTAAACTCATAATAAAGTTGGAGGCTGAGAAAAGGGCAGACATTGAAACTATAAGTCATCTAGAAGGGGAAGTTCAAATGCTGAACTCAAAACTGAACCAGATGACCAAATCTGTCAAGATGCTGACAAATGGAACTGACAAATTGGAAGAAATCCTTCAGGTTGGACAAAATGTGGGAAACAAGTCTGGTCTAGGATTTGTGGCAGCAAAGAAATCTGGTGCAGACAAGAAGATCAGGCCTGATAAACAAATGTCAAAGCAGATGTCACAACATAGCACTCAACATCGGGAACAGAGAAATATGAAGAAAAAGTACCAAAGATGGAGATGTCATCATTGTGGGAGGTTTGGTCACATAAAGCCATTCTGCTTCAGATTGTATGGATACCCTAATCAGAACCCAGGTGTCAAACCTAAGTCTAACAAGGTACCACATACTCCACAGTGGAAGAAAAAGGCTACTGCCCTGATAGCCCACACTTCCCTTAGAGTCTCTGCAAAGGAAGACTGGTACTTTGACAGTGGGTGTTCTAAGCACATGACTGGAATCAAGAACCTTCTCAATCATGTTAAACCCCACACCACTAGTTATGTGACCTTTGGAGATGGTGCTAGAGGAGAAATCAAAGGAGTTGGTAACTTGGACTGCCCTGGAGTTCCAAATCTAAATGAAGTATTATTGGTAAAATGCTTGACTGCTAATCTCATTAGTATCAGTCAATTATGCGATCTAGGATTCAAGGTCAACTTCTCAAAATCTGAATGTCTTGTAACTAATGAGAAACAAGAAGTTGTAATGAAAGGAGTCAGATCTAAAGACAACGGTTACTTGTGGGAGCCTGAGAACACTAACTACTCCACTGTGTATTCTATTGCCAAAGAAGAAAAAGAGGTGAAACTGTGGCACCAAAAACTTGGCCATCTTCATCTAAGAGGAATGAAAAGGATTATATCCATGGAGGCAGTCAGAGGGATTCCAAGACTGCAAATTGATGAAGGGAGAGTTTGTGGTGAATGTCAGGTTGGTAAGCAGACTAGGATGTCACATCCAAAGACAAGACATCTGACCACCTCTAAAGTTCTAGAACTTCTTCATATGGATCTGATGGGACCAATGCAGGTGGAAAGTCTTGGTGGAAAAAGATATGCCTATGTTGTTGTGGATGATTTTTCCAGATTCACCTGGATTAACTTCATTAGGGAAAAATCTGATGTATTTGAAGTTTCTAAAGAACTGTGCAAAAGAATTCAAAGAGAAAAAGAAGGGTGTATTGTCAGAATCAGAAGTGATCACGGCAAGGAATTTGAAAACAGTAAGTTTAATGAGTTCTGTTCCTCAGAAGGAATTAGTCATGAATTCTCTTCTCCTATAACTCCTCAACAAAATGGAGTTGTAGAAAGGAAAAATAGGACCATACAGGAATCTGCCAGAGCAATGATACATGCCAAAAGACTTCCTATTCATTTTTGGGCTGAAGCTATGAATACAGCCTGTTATGTCCATAACAGAGTCACTTTGAGAAAGGGAACCTCATCCACCATTTATGAACTCTGGAAAGGAAGAAAGCCAACTGTGAAGTACTTCCATGTATTTGGTAAAAAATGCTATATTCTGGCAGATCGTGAACAAAGGAGAAAGCTGGACCCTAAAAGTGATGAAGGAATATTTCTAGGATACTCCACCAACAGTAGAGCTTATAGGGTATTCAATTCCAGGACCAAAGTCATGATGGAATCAATAAATGTCATAGTTGATGATTATCATGAGGAAACATATGTCCCTTGTAACGTTGAGACATTCTTTGAGACTCCAACTCAACAGAATGACCTACCTAACACCACTGCAGCAGACTCTGAATCCAAGGAAGCTAGCAAAATCCCTTCCATCAGAATTCAGAAAGATCATCCTAAAGAACTCATCATAGGAGATCCTAACAGTGGAGTCATTACAAGATCTAGAGAAATCATCTCAAACTCTTGCTTTGTCTCTAAAATTGAACCAAGAAATGTTAAGGAGGCCTTAACTGATGAATACTGGATTGGTGCAATGCAAGATGAATTGAACCAATTTAAGCAACATGAAGTATGGGAGTTAGTTCCTAGACCAGAGGGAACAAACATCATTGGCACAAAATGGATATACAAGAACAAATCAGATGCTGAAGGAGTTGTCACCAGGAATAAGGCAAGACTTGTTGCCCAAGGATACACTCAAGTTGAAGGGGTTGATTTTGATGAGACCTTTTCCCCTATAGCCAGACTGGAATCTATCAGACTCCTATTAGGAATTGCTTGTCTCCTGAAGTTCAAGTTATTTCAGATGGATGTAAAAAGTGTCTTCCTAAAAGGGTACTTAAATGAGGAAGTTTATGTGGAACAGCCTAAAGGCTTTGTGGATCCAAACTACCCTGATCATGTCTACAAATTGAGGAAAGCTTTATATGGCCTGAAACAAGCTCCTAGAGCATGGTATGACAGGTTGACAAAATTTCTCTCTGACAAAGGATACAGAAAAGGAGGCTTGGATAAAACCCTTTTTGTCAAAAATGAAGGAGGAAAGATAATGGTAGCTCAAATCTATGTTGATGACATAGTGTTTGGGGGAATGTCAGATCAAATGGTTAAACATTTTGCTGACCAGATGCAGGCTGAATTCGAAATGAGTCTCATGGGAAAACTGACCTACTTTGTTGGACTGCAAGTCTCACAGATGGAAGACTCAATTTTTCTATCTCAAAGCAAGTATGCAAAGAACATTGTCAAGAAGTTTGGTATGGAGAATGCCAGTCACAAAAGGACTCCTGCACCTACTCATTTAAAGCTATCCAAAGATTCAAGTGGGGTTAAGGTGGACCAAAGCCTGTACAGAAGCATGATAGGAAGTCTCCTGTACTTAACAGCCAGCAGACCTGACATTGCTTTTCCAGTTGGAGTATGTGCAAGATACCAAGTTGATCCTAAAGTCAGTCATATCAACCAAGTGAAGAGAATTTTGAAGTATGTAAGTGGAACTTACAACTATGGCTTGCTGTACTCTCATGGTTGTGAACCAACTCTGACTGGTTATTGTGATGCTGATTGGGCTGGAAGTGCTGATGATAGAAAAAGCACCTCTGGAGGATGTTTCTTCTTAGGAAATAATCTGGTCTCCTGGTTCAGCAAGAAACAGAACTGTGTGTCTCTCTCTACTGCTGAAGCTGAATACATTGTAGCTGGTGGTAGTTGTTCTCAAATGATCTGGATGAAACAGATGGTAACTGAGTATAATGTCACACAAGATGTTATGACATTGTACTGTGACAATCTGAGTACAATCAACATTTCCAAGAATCCTATTCAGCATAGCAGGACCAAGCATATTGACATTAGACATCATTTTATCAGAGATCTTGTAGAGGAGAAGACGATTAAACTGGAACATGTTGCCACTGAACTACAGCTGGCTGACATTTTTACCAAAGCACTTGATGCAAATCAATTTGAAAATTTGAGGGGCAAGTTGGGTATTTGCCAACATGAGGAAATGTAGCAATTAATTTTGCTTAAAACAAGGGTTGAAGGAGTTTTTTGTGTTAAGTCTATTTTGATTGGGTTAATCATATGTTTTCCCATTTCCTTCAAAATTATTAAGAAGTTGAATACACACTCATTTACCTCCTTCCTCTCTCGGCTCTGCAACAAATCCCATTCTCTCAATCAAACATTTCTCTCTCGTTGCTACTGGTTTTCTAAGACTATCAAAATGTCTCAAACATCATCCTCTTCCAAGACGACGGTTTCATCCGCTTCCTCTGATCGAGATTCTAGGGCAATCACATCATGCATGGATTCTGAAGTCCTGGAGATTACTCCTCTTAGATTACTGGCAACTAACCCCTCTAAGGTTAAAAAGCTGAGAACAAGGCATTCAGGAAGGTCTCAAGCTACTTTATCCGGTAATCCCTCTCAACCTTCATCTTTTGTTCCAAATAGGGAAGGCTCAACTTATGTTCATCAAGCAATAGCTAGGCTTGTTACAAGAATTCTGAGTGAGAACCATTCTGTACCGGCATTTCTGTTCATTTAAATCAAGAATCAGCAAGTCCAAATGTTGAAATAAATCCAGATGTCTCTGAGAATGTTGAGACACCGAATGACAACATTCAGAAATCATCTGATAATCTTGATGATCTCCAGAACCCTTCAGAGAAGGAGGTTGAACCCCCCGTTATTGATGTGGATGAAGACTACTCTACCAATGACCTAATTGCAAATATCAACCCTAGCATAGCTAGGAGAATGATGAACATAAAAGGCAAGCAGGATGCTGCAAAATGTCTGACCAAAGAGAAGATTGTTGATGTTGCTCACAAGAAAACCAGGTCAGAAGGCAAGACTGATGTTGCTCACAAGAAAACCAGGTCTGATGTAGAAACTGTGAAGACTGGACTGTCCAAAGGGAAGGTGAAAACTCGAGTACATGCTGGGAGTCTCTCAAAGCCTGTGAGACAACCAATAGCAAAGAAAAGGAAAGAGCCTGAACCTTCTGATTCTGATGAGGAATCAGAATTTGAAATTGATGCTGAAGACATTCCTCTCAGAAGGAAACTCCCTTCAAGCAAAATGGCTAAAGTTCCTGAAGTTCCCACTGACAACATTTCTTTTCACCACCCTGAAAATGCCAAAAGATGGAAGTATGTTTGCTTGAAAAGAATAGCCTTGGAAAGAGAACTGAACAATGGGGCCATGGAATGTAGGGAAATCATGGACCTAACCAAATCTGCTGGAGTAATGAATACTGTGGTAAAGTTTACCAATTGCTATGAAAATCTTGTCAAAGAATTCATAGTGAATTTATCTGATGAATGTGCTGATGGAAGGTCAGCTGACTTTAAATGTGTCTATGTGAGAGGAAGAAAGGTTAATTTCTCTCCCTCTGAAATTAACAAATTCCTTGGAAGACCAGATGAGGCTTGCCCTGAACTAGAGGTTACTGACAATCAAGTATGCCAAACCATCACTGCAAGTCAAGTCAAGTGCTGGCCCTTAAAAGGCAAGATGAATGCCAGCAAGCTAAGCATGAAATTTGACATCCTGCACAAGATTGGTGCAGCCAACTGGGTTCCTACCAACCATAAATCAACCATCTCCACAAGATTGGGAAGATTCATTTATGCTGTTGGAACCAGGACAGAATTTGACTATGGCAGGTATATCTTTGATCAAACTTTAAAACATGCTGGAAGCTATGCTGTTAAAGGCCCTATTACCTTTCCCTCCCTTCTATGTGGTATTGTCCTTGCTCAGTATCCTGACATTCTAGTGGAAAGAGACATTGTTTGCAAAAGAGCTCCTGCTCTTGAGTTGCACTATAAGCTATTTCAGGGATCTCATGTTCCTGACATTGTCATGACATCAGCTGAGACATCAATTGTCAAAACTCAGTCCAAAAATTCTGATGTTATAGCGGTGCTGAAGGAAACCTGCAAAGAACTGGAGACAAGGAAAAGGACTCTTGAGAACCTAATTGCCAGATTAGAACAGGGGGAGACTGAAGGACACAAAAGGGAAGAGGATGCTGCTGAAGATCAGCTTAATGCTGAAGAAAGTGCCTCCTCTGAAGATGACAGTGCTTGAAGACCAGTGGAGTGTCAAGCTTGCTTCTGATTCCTGTTGCTGCAAGTGATTTCATTTTTGTTATTTTATTACTCATTTTGGATGACTGTATAACATATAAGTACATGTATCTTTGGCCTATTTGTGGCTAAAGAGGGGGAGATATTTTGTGTTAATTACTTGGTAGACATTATTTTTTTCTGCAGACATATTCATTCTGCTGCTCTCTATTCTCTGATTGCTTATGGGTTTTAGCCAAAAATTTGCCAAAGGGGGAGTTTGTAAGTGTTTAGTTATTGGCATGTATTTTTGGTAAAACCAGGTGTGTGAATGTCATGACTGATGTCATAACATTCTGGGTTATTAGGTACTTTATGCAGAAAAAGAATGGCATACAGAAGCTGCTATGTATGAGTGTGTATCTGAGCATTTTGCAATGATCACATTTATTACTTTCTACCAAAATCGGTAAACAAGATTTCTGTTGTCATAACAAATGTTAAGACATCCTGTACTGATCTAACAGTTATGCAGTTTGGTTAATTCTGAGATTTTTCAGGAATTTGGTTCATACATTCCAGAACAGAATCTCACGTGGACTTTAGGTTAACTGAGCTCAACCCTAATCTGGTTGATAAAGTCTTGTGACCAAGTCTTGAGGTTAACCCTAATTAACCCTAGCTTTTCGTGGAAGCCCTAACTGAAGAAACAACTGCATATATATTCAACAGGAAAGCTGATTGGAAATTAACTCTTGGACAAAAGATCAATTAGGGGTTGTATAGTTTTAACTACTGTAATCCAAGCAAGTATCATTGTGATAAGTGACTTGGAGTAGGTTTTGATTGTAAGGGTTGTGTATCACTCAAAGCTTTGAAGCAAGAGTGTTTGTGTCACTTGACTAAAGCTTTGAAGCAAGGTCAAGTTAGGTTTATGTATCACTCAAAGCTTTGAAGCACGAGTGGTTGTGTTACTTGATTAAAAGCTGTGAAGCATAATCAAGTGTATGTTCTGAAGAGTGTCTTCATTAATTCATTAGTCAATTGTTTAGTATCACTGCTGTGATTGAGGGGGAGTGAGTAGGAACTCAGGTTTAAGTTGAACTTAGATTGAAGTTGCATTGGGTAGGTCTTAAGTGAAGGAGATAAACTGGTTGGTTTATTCCTGAATTAATATCTCTTATAGTGGATTTCCTCCCTGGCTTGGTAGCCCCCAGAGTAGGTGTTGTTTCACACTGAACTGGGTAAACAATTGATTGTGTTCTTTACTGTTTTTTTATTTACTGTCTTATAGAAAGTCAGATACGGTGTCATAACATTCACTGTGACATTGAGTATCTGCTTCCAGAATTTCAGAGAACATGCAAAACACCTTATGTTAAAGTTGTACTCACACTAGTTATTTGTGCTAAGAGTGTTTTAGACAAAGTTTTCTAAAGAGGGCGATTGTTAATACCATGGTTTTAGGATTGGAAAATTTTTGCTAAAACATGGTTTGCAACATGATGTTATAGAAGGTGTTCTAACATGCTGGTCAGGTTCATTTCAAGGCAGATGTTTTGACAGATGTTGTAACATCCTGTATTAGAACGTCAGTACAAGTTGTATTGTTACTTAATATATTTAATTTGATTATGTGATATTTCTTCTGGTTTTATCTCACTAATTTTTTGCAGGTCAAGAATATTTAATCTAGAATAATTGATTTATCTCTAGCTATACACGAGTTGCCAAATTTGGGCTTTGAGACAATTTAGGAAATTTTGTATTTCGTTCCATGATTTAATGAGATTTTTTTGCACAAATTGGTGCAATTTTCAGCATGTGCAACAATGAATATATGGGCACAGATTCAAGGCTAAAGGATTTCTGAAGAGTATTTAAAGAAACTACCTAGACCTAAATTCATTAAGAACTTTGTAAAAAAATAAGGGGAAGATGAATTTTTTAGCCTTTGGTTTTGAGAGTTCTTCAAGGGGTTTCTGTTTTTATTTGTATGTCATCATGCATCTCTTGATGCATTTGAGTTGACTAGTTATTACTTGATAGTTTATCAAGTTATTATATCACTCTTGAATATTGTAAGAAAGAGAGTTTGAGCTTCTTTAATTGAAATGTGATCTTCAATTGTAGTTTCTAGTCACATGGATTGGGGCTATATTTTTAAGTCACTAGTTTGTCGCTGTAGATATCACTACGGTGATTGGAAGTGAGATGTTGATTTCTCATATCTAGAAGGTGCCTAGGTGTTGTGCCCAATTTTTCCCCTAAGATCCCTTCATCATACCATATTGATTCAATCACAACAAGATCATATTAGGGTTCTTGATTCTCCTCCCTACCTTTAGCTTTTCTCTTTGAGGAATCACCAAGCACCTTGACTTGTTTTCTTTTGTGATCATGAATGTTTTGTCTTTATTTTCTTTTAATTAATAAAATGCAATGTTGGTTTGTCTTACCTATTAATAATGTAGGTAAAGGCAATGTGGCTTAGCAAGTTGATCCATGGGTTCATGAGTTTATTTCCATGCCCTAGTTAATAAAGCTTGAGAAGTTCAAACCTCACCATTGGAGTTGTTTTGGAATAAATGACATGGTTATTCTGGTTCACCAAATTTCAAGGTTATCAAATTTGATTCAAAAGTACAAGGGTTTGATTGAAGAAGTTGTCATGTTTGGACAAGGATTTGTTCCTATTGGTCACAAGTGCATATTTCTCTCAATTCTCAAGATATAGAAGTAGTTTTGGTGGCTATGAGTTCTCATTTTCATCCTCAACAACTTCTGTTTACAAAGCATTTGTGTTGGTACAAGAAGTTTTTTCAAAATTGTCAAAGTTCCTCAAAGCATTTTCTTGATCTAGGAGCTACGGTTTTGAACTTCAAAGAAGCATATCTTGCTAATCTTTTGGTATTTTTGAGTGATTCTAAAGAAATCCTTATCTTCAAAGGGTTATAAACAAATAACTTCAAAAGTTTCAAGTAGTTTTCATGTGGAAGAAACTTTAAGATGAAGAAATATTACAAGTCCTCCAGATGAACCCCCATTTCCCCATGTGTGACTTCAAATGATCATAACCTGGTCAATTTTTATCACCTTGAGCCCAGTCTTTTTTCACAATGATATTGAGGATGTGAAATTTATGGCTTCTTTTATGTACAAAGTGAGAAAATGGATGGAATATGTCCTAAGGATATAAAAGATTATAGGTCATTTCATGTTTTTTTGCCAGCTTCACAAATTCATAACTCTCTAGATTTTTGGATATTTTGAATGGTTGAAGTTTCGAAATGTCATTCAAGAGGTCTATTTCATGCCATCTTTTTTGGTCAAGAGAAAACTCCAAGTGGAAAGCCATGTTTGGATGCAAAATATTATAGGTCACTTTTGAAGAAAAATTTGAAATATTTCTAAGTATGGAAAGTCAACCTTGTTTCCCCAACTTTAACTCAATGCAACTTTCAGCTCGAGCATCCATTTGATTCCATTCTTTTTCCATTGCAAAACTTGTAACCTCATCTTTCTAAACATCAAGAATCATGCCTTAAGACGCCTTGAGCTGAGAATGCCATTGGATTGAACTTGGTAACTTGGAACTGAAGTTTCTTCATAAGTCAAAATTTGAAATTCATGTTTTTACTCCTAAATATCAAATTAGCACGCGTTTGTGATATAAACATGTTTAACCAAGTTGCTAAAGTGTATTAGAGCCTTAAAACTCAATGATTGGATGAGTTTTGATGGAAATCAGATCACACTTTGCTCGTGCATCAGGTTCACACGATTTCCCTCCAAACTTTATCATTTCACACGCTTGAACATTCCATTTGATTCCCTATAAATAGAGGGTCATCCCCCATTCATTTCCCAAGCTTTGAGAGACAAAAACACTTTGTCAAAACCTCACACGAACTTCAAAATTTTGAAATCAGTTTATGAGATTCCAGCCTTTTCCTCTAAAATTCTTTGCACATTCATCTTCCTTAAGCATCTTATAAACTCTCCAGCACTTAAACCAAGCAAAACGAGCTATAATTCAAGCTACAAATGTCCAATTTCATAGATTCTTTCTTGAACTTCGAAAAGGTATAATTCTCCACCATTTGGATCCAAATAAAGCACTAACTTGTTCTACTCCTTCTCATGATTCTAGTGCTTCTTACAATTTTTAAATCCATTGAGAATTGAGAGGGAAATCTTAAATTGAAGGTGCTCGCTATTTTCTGAGTTTTTGATCCATACCTCTTTGTATACTTTATATAAATTTGGCGCGATGGTGGTGTTAGGATCGTCTTGAAGAGACGAATCAATGATACTGGTCTCGGATCCTAATTTTACCGTTTGAAAGATCGCACAAAATCTCTATTGCAGGGTGGCTGGAGGATAAAGATGATGACATGTCTCGTCTCAGCCATTGATAGCGTGCAAAATGTTTTAATTTCATTGGTTGCCTTTTTTCTGATTCCCTGCGCATCTTACTAAGGTCCATATCATGCACAACGCGTCTGGTCCATTGGATTAGCTCACTAACGCGTTTTGACTATGATCTGATGGCCCATATCTTTTTGGTTTTATTTTATTTTCTGATTTTATATTTTAATTGATTTCATTTTCAAAAATTCATAACTCTTTATTTTTTTTATCCAAAAGTCATGAAAAAATTCACAAAAATATTTGAATTATTTCTGATCTCATGAATATTTTTTCATATTTTTATTTTCACAATTGATATTTTTTATATTTTTTGCATTGTTTGCTTTGTTTTAATTACCTTAAAAATACTTTCTGACATTTTTTAATTCTAAAAAAAAAATTCCTAAATATCATTTGGCATATTTCTGACTTTTTGAAAATTTTATGGAATTTTATATTGATGTTTACTATTTTTGACCTATTTTCTATTTGTTTGGACAATTTTAATTAGTTTCAAAATAGTTTCTGACTTTTAAAAATTTCCAAAAATTTTATAAAAATATTTGATTCCTTTTCTAATTTTTCTATGGTCTTACTTAATTTTTTTTTATTAATTTTAATATAGTTGATATTTTTCTTTATTATTTTCATTTTAAAACATTTTTAAAACCTTTTTTAATGTATATATTAGATGCAATATTATTTTGTGATTATTTCCTGGCTGAACTTGGGTTGAATTTTGATCATGAACTTTATTAACATCATTGGATCCATGGTATTGAGTCTAACTCCATAAAATTGGATGAATGATTTTAATAATAGTTTGATTTAAATTTAATTCAAATGTGGTTTGTATATTCTCTCCCACCCCTCTTCATCTTGTCCCTTTCTCATTGCACTAAGTGTTATTGGAGCATGATCTCTATATCATGTTTCAAAACAAATAGTGCATATATTGCTATTGATCGGCCTCGAAATAGGTGTGACTTCTATATAAGTCCACTTATAATTGCTTAATATAGCGCTAAATTTTGCCCCGATTCGAATAAATGATCATTCGTGGCCCAAACCTATGTTTGCAAGCCCAAGTATGTTAATTTGATCCCTTTGATCCAATGACCTTGAGATTCATTATGTGGAGGCTTTATTTCTACCAATCCTCTAATGGATCTACAACACTTTTGGTCAACACGGATCACTTAAACATCGTTGATCATTAAATGGTACTTTTGAGGATTCCAAATGGATGATATACTTGACAAAAAGCAAATGCAACTTGTTGTGTGGAGGCTTTGGTTCTACCAATCCTCTAATGAGTTCCAAATGTAAGTTTCAAAATGGTCATCCAACTAACAACTAATTATTAAATTGTTTTTACTTTATGCCCTTTTATTTTTCATGCTTTATGTACCATTTACTTTAAGCATTACATTTCATGTCATTTTTATTTTGCTCACTTGAGCCTTTTATTTTCTCTTCTAAGACACCTAATAATCAACATGAACCATAAAAACACCTTTAAAATACTTGGACTATTTGGTTATTATCCTTGGCATTATGGAGCATTGGACTTATTGGACTTAGGACTAGAAACCTTGGCCTATGTTGGAGACCTTATGACCTTAATTGATATTTTGTCGGGAGTTCTTGAGTTTTACCTCAAGACATTGGGTTGTTTATTTGTTTAGTGTGTAGGTTATTTTTATTACATTCTTTGTTTGTAATCTGGAATTCACCCGTATACAGCCGTTACTTTGCCCAATTTTTATGAAGACTTAATACACTTGAAGTTTATTCATCTCAAGAGGTCTAGTATCTTTGCTTGCTTGGTTTAACTCCAAAGAATGGGAATTCTATCTTGACTCATAATGTCAAGTATTTGCTTCTTGTTAGTTATTTGGTTCTTATCCCTAGCTTTTACCTCATGCTTTAGGATAGTCCCTTCTTCTCCTCCCATCTTCTTTAATTTCAAAAACCCTCTCCCTCCTTTTGAAAACTCTTCTTGTTTCTAAACTTGAACCAATTTCATAATAAACTTGGACTTAGGCCCATGCATTTTCAAAACATCTTTCACAAATAAACTTTAATCAACATTAATAAAACCTTGACATTTTTTGTGAGAATACTAAAAATCAATCAATCTCATTCAAACCATTTTGCCATCTTTGCTTTCATCTTAAACTTTTCTCAAAATATTCAAATTTTATCAATCCTTGTAGTGATGCAAACAACTATACTTCTATGATATGTAGTGAAGTGAGATATTTTCCATTTGGGTGTTGACTGAGGCATTGTTGATTTTAAAATCCAAGCCATATCCTCCACTTTGAGATGACGTAAATTCTCTTTTCTCATAATTGTGGGTAGTACGTATGTTTTCCACACGGACAATGACGATGATGTCTTATCTCATAAAATTAACCAACACACTTGTGTTTTAAAATTTTTTAAAGGTGAACTACGTGTACCCGGATCCCCTATTGCACGAAAGGTGGTACGTAGGCACTAAAGTTTCGCAACTGCGGCGGGTGCAAAATTAATAAAAAAATATTTCTATTCTCACCTCCACCATCTATTTTTATACAACATTTTATAACCAAAATATACAGATTTTGCAAAGAGGTTCCTGCAAAGTACCGTAGATGCTTAAGGTGGTAATACCTTCCCTTTGCATAACCAATCCCCTTACCTTGAATCTTTCCCCCTCTTTTTGGGTTATTCTCTCTTTTCCTATTCCTTTGGAAACAATAAAGCATAGTGGAAATTTTTATTTTGATCTGTATAAGTCTAGTCAATCCAATGGCTTAGTCTTAAACATTTCTACTGCTATAGAAAAAATGGCGACTTCACTGGGGAAAGATTGACCTCTTGCGTGTCCATCCCTAAGTGGGTTGAGCTTATCTTTATTTTTATATGTATATGTGCTATCATTGTTTATGTGGTATATGTTATATATATGTTTGTCTGGATTTTCCTGGTTTTCAGGGTGCTTGGTGATTACTTATAAGTCCTATACCCGAACTTAGGCAAACTTTAAGATAGGACGGGCGGTATAGTCACGTTAACTTTGAGGGAGTAATCCCAAAAAAGGAGGCATGAGATCCCCTACTCGGTTGAGGCCCCTTTGACTATAGTGTCATTTACTGGGTAATCGGGAAGACGTACTGCTTTCGACCCGGGAGCCTACTAAAGCTGAGGACCGTAGAATACCTAACCCATCTTGGCCTTTTAGGTGTAGCGCGAAAGCTATGACGGAGTAATCCAGAAATATTTTTCATGTGATACTACGCTCGGACGAGTTTTTCTTGAGAATACTACTAATTACCGAGTTGATCGGGAAGTTGTTAATATCCGAAGGAAGGATGTAGACTATGGAACCTCTAGAACCTTGTTCGGCAGGTGATAACTTTTAGACCAACACCTTATGGGTAGTACCTTCGACCTCATGCTCATGATGTTGAACCTATGAACCCTATATGTGTGATCGTGCGTGATTGTTACATCATGCATCGATGCACTCATAAGCATATTTTGAAGAAATCTTATTTCAAGGGACTTAAAAGTTGACCATTTGTGAATATCTCATGTACTTTTTGACCATGGATTCTGGAAAAAGAAAGACCAGAAAATACAGTTTCAAGGATCCCAATATAGATGAGTTAATCAGTCTAATTCCCGAGATTGAGTGTTCTGTAGATTTTCAGAAGAAGTATGGATCCAATATTCCTCTTATGAAACTTAGGATGAAGGAGGTTATTCTCTCAACCTTGGTCCAGTTCTATGATCCGATGTATCATTGCTTTACTTTCCATGATTATCAGTTGATGCCTACAATGGAGGAGTATTCTTATTTGTTGGATTTACCTATTACTGATCTTGTTCCTTTCACTGGTTTGGAGGGTGAGCCAAAATCACATGAAGTTGCTGCTTTGATTCATTTAGGGAAGTCTGAGGTTGAAGCCCATATGACTACTAAAGGAGGGATTAGAGGATTACCAGCTCAGTTCTTATTGGAGAAAGCTCGTTACTTTGCCAGGATGGAGAGTACAGTTGCTTTTGAGGCCATCTTTGCTATACTTGCTTACGGGTTGTTCTTATTTCCCAATATGGACAAGTTTGTTGACATTAATGCTATCAGGATCTTCATGATTGGTTACCCAGTTCTTACGTTATTGGGTGATGCTTATTACCCTATTCATCTTCAGAATTCTTATCATGGAGGGATGATTATCTGTTGTATGCCTTTGTTGTACCAGTGGTTTATCTCTCATAAGCCTCAGTCTGATGCTTTCTGGGATGTCAGGAAGGAACCCCGTTGGGCTCCTAAGATCATGACACTTACTCACTCGGATATTGATTGGTATCACTGATCTTACCAGGATGTAGAGATTGTTGATAGTTGTGGCAGTTTCCCCAATGTACCTCTTCTTGGTACAAAGGGAGGAATTAACTATAACCCTGTTCTTGCACGACGACGGCTTGGTTATCCGATGAGGGATAAACCAAATAGTATTCATTTGAGTAGTTTCTTTCTGAAGGAGGGAGAGGACCATAGGGAAGCTAGGGAGCAGATTGAGAATGCCTGGCGTCACATCCATAAGAAGAGTAGGAAAGATTTGGGACCAGGAGGGGTTGTTTCTTTGGAACCTTATCTTTAGTGGGTCCAAACGAGAGCTATTCAGTTAAAGATGTCGTATTCTAGGGAAACACCTATTCCTGATTTGTTTGTGAAAACCACTCCTCCCTTATTGGATGATCTAGAAGAGCTACAACTTGCTTTAGTCTGGATGCAGCAGGAAAAGGATGCTTGGAAGAATAAGTGTCAAACTTTATATATTTCTTATAGAGCAGACTTGAAGGAGAAAGACGACTTGATTGAGATTCTTAAGAGTCGGCCTGTAGAGACAATAGAGAGGCAAGGAGATTTATTTTCTCCTAAGCCTCAGTCAGATGCTAGTTGCTCACTTCCTGATTCAGGTGATTGGAAGGAGGTTGTTACTAGATATGCGAAAGAAAACCAGAGGTTGAAGGCTCAATTTCCAAGCTTACGGGGAAGTGCCAGCGTATAGAGTGATCTCCATCAGCTTTACTTCTTAGGGTTTTAGACTTTATTTTCATCTTGTACTTTGGATTATTGAAACTTGTAATCCATTTTGAAATTATTATAATAAAATTTTCCAGTATTTCAAATGTGTTATTACTTTGATATTTGCAATGTGTCTATAAATCTTTAAGTCCCTTGAAATATTAACAAAATAAAATCATGTGCATTGCATATCATGCATCATATTGCTCATATTTCTTGCATTTGTTATGAATATCCAGGTGTCTTACCAAGCTTCTTTACTTTGTTCAGCAAGTTGACTCACCACTACAACACTCGGGCTAATTTCAGAAAGAAAATGGACAACTTAGAACAAGAGAATTGCGAGTTGTAGTAAGAAGTTTCTGCTTTGAAGGCTGGCATGGCCAATCTTACTACTCTGATGGAATTCCTGGTGGCTGCTCAAAATCAGCCACCGAGTGTTCAACCTCAACCAATAAGGGCTTCTATCGAAGCTCCGGTTGTTCTTGTGTATGCTACCCCAGCTGTTGTTCAGAATCGCATGCCTCAAGTTTATCCATGGGGAATGCCATAGATCTTTACGCCTGAAGGTTTTAATCTAGGTCCTCAAGATACTCCAGTTGTTCAGACTACTTTTACTCTTGCATCTTTTGTGGTACATGTTCCCACTGCACCTCCTTCGGTGAATATGGTTGCAATTGTTAATGATGATATGTGTCATCCTTTTCCTCCACCAAGTGAAGACTTGGGTCTCTATGACAGAATGGATGATTTTTAAGAGCAATTTGACAAAATGCAAAGGGAGATGAAGGCCCTCAGGGGAAAAGAGTTATTCGGGCAGAATGTGAATGAGTTATGCTTGGCCCCGAATGTTAAGTTACCTGCAAAGTTTAAGGTCTCGGAATTTGAGAAGTATAAGGGCAACAATTGTCCTCGTGCTCATCTTGTGATGTATGTAAGGAGAATTTCTACCCATACTGATGATCAACGTCTGCTGATTCACTTTTTTCAAGATAGTTTGACTGGTGCTGCGCTGAAGTGGTATATGAGTTTGGACAACGTCAATATCCATACTTTCAATGACTTGGGAGAAGAAATTATCAGAAAATACAAATACAACATGGACATGGTGCCTGACCGTGATCAACTCAGGGCCATGGTTTAGAAAGACAGGGAATCATTTAAACAATATGCACAGAGATGGCATGAGGTATCCGCCCAAGTGATTCCTCCCATGGAAGAGAAGGAGATGAATAAGATCTTCTTAAAGACCCTGGGTGCTTTCTACTATGAAAGGATGGTAGCAAGTGCCCCAAGTGACTTTACTGAAATGGTAGGCATGGGTATCCGTTTAGAGGAGGCTGTAAGAGAGAGCCGTTTAACAAAGAGTGAAGGATCTGGAGGTGTAAAGAAGCCATCTTATGGGTTTACCAAGAAGAAAGAAGGGGATGCAAATGTTGTTATGCAAGAGAGAAGGTTTAATCCTCCTAGAAGAAATTATCAGCGTCATGAGCAAGTCGCCTCAGTTACTCCAGTTGTTGGTGTAGCTCCAACCACCGTTGCTTATCAGAGACCATCCCAGTATGGGAATCAAGGGTATAATCAGAGAAGGGAGAGTTACGACCCTATTACTATGAGTTATACAAAGTTACTCCCGAAATTGATTCAGATGAAGTTGGTTTAGACCCGACCACCTCCCGTTGTACCATCACCATTGCCTTGGTATTACAAGGCAGACCAAACATGTGCTTTTCATCAGGAAGCACCAAGGCATAATGTTGAGAATTGCTATCCTTTGAAGACTGAGGTGCATAAATTGGTGAAGTCCGGTATTCTATCTTTCAAGGATGTGGGCCCTAATGTGAAAGACAATTCTCTACCCAAGCATGGAGGAGCAAACGTTGTGAATATGCTGGCCGGTTGTCCAGGAGACTTCCGGATTTTTGATATTCATCTGGTTAGAGGAGATTTGGTGAAAATTCATGAAGACCCATATGAATTTAGCTATTATACGCATGACCATGCTGGTTGTACTATTTGCAGTATGGATATACAGGGTTGCGACAAGATAAAGGCTGATTTGCAGGAGATGATGGATGAGGGTCTCATCCATATAATCAAACCTAGGGAAGAGTATGAAGAGGAGGTGAATATAGTTTCTGGATGTCCTGGAGTGTTCAGAATTTTTGATGTGGAGCACATGAATGAGGATCTTGTAAAATTGTATGCTACTTTCTGCCACATGGTTGGTCAGGTGGAACATCAGTATGGATCTTGCTAAACTTGATGCCTGGACTCCCGAGGATGTTCAATCGTGTGGAAAGGTGTTCAGTTGTTGTTGGATAATGGAACCATCAAGGTTACAGGACAAAGGGATGATTACCATGAATTTGATATGATTGAGGTTTTCTTGGCTGAAGAAGAGTCGGATAATGAGTATGCCTCTGCGGATGGGTATTTCTCCTCAAATGTGGATTTGTTTTCCAGAGATGACTCAATAATGACTGATTATGTTGAAGAAGGGGTAAATGTTATTGTGCCCTTTTTTGGTGCACCTGCCCATTTTGAAATTGAGTATTATAGCAAGCCAGTTGTTACCCCATTGGTGATTAGTTTACCGGGTCCTGTCCCTACAAGTCAGATAAGGATGTACCCTACAAATATAATGCTACAATCTTAGAGGATGGTGTGGAAGTTCCCATCCAGCCAATTCCTAATGTTGAAATATTACTGAAACTAGCAGAGTGACCCGCAGCGATCGTGTATTTGCACCAGTTGTTCGAGGAGATGTTAACACTGGAAAGAAAATTGCTGAAAATGTTGAACCCAAGAAGGCAGTGGGCGAATCTAGTGGAGCTATGTTAGAGAAATAAGTGGATGATATTTTGAAGATAATCAAGATGAGCAACTACAAAATTGTAGATCAGCTACTGCAGACTCCTTCAAAAATATCTATCTTGGCTTTATTGATGAACTCCTCTGCTCACATAGAATCTCTGATGAGGGTACTGGATCAAGCTTTTATGGAAAGTGACATGCCTATAGACTAATTCAGCGGTGTAGTAGGGAACATTACATCATGTACTAACCTGAGTTTCTGCGACGACGAACTTCTCGATGAAGGAAGGAATCACAATTTGGCCCTCCACATCTCGATGAACTGCAATAAGGATTCATTATCCAATGTGTTGATTGATAATGTATCCACATTGAACATTATACTGAGGCGCACGCTTATGCAGTTGAAATATCAAGGAACGCCCATGCGCCCAAGTGGCATTATTGTGAAAGCATTTGATGGATCAAGGAAATATGTTATTGGTGAAGTGGACTTGCCTATTCATATAGGCCCACATTTGTTTCAGATTACTTTCCAGGTCATGGATATCGTACCCGCTTATAGCTGCTTGTTAGGAAGGCCATGGATACATGAGGTAGGGGCTGTCACTTCAACTTTACACCAGAAACTGAAGTTTGTACGTGAAGGAAAAGTGGTAATCATAAATGGAGAGCAGGCATAGTTGATATCTCATTTGTCCTCTTTTAGCATTGTGGAGGCGGATGAAGCTGCTGTTGGAACCGAGTTCCAAGCCTTATCCATTGATAATATAAGAGGAAATGAGAATTCCATGGTTTCGCTTAAGGGTGCGCAGCAAGTTGTGCGTAAGAGTCATAGTGAAGTATGGGGACAGGTTGTGGATCCACCTGTAAACAAGAATAGAGCCAGCTTGGGGTTCTCTCTGAAGAATAACAAAAGTAAGAGCATGAAGTCGAAGTTTGCTGCAGGCAAGTATCAAGATATCTTTTGTGGCAGGGGTTATCTTCATCCAACTGTTTCTGGGATTAATGCCATTGTAGAAGATGAAGCAGAGCGGGAAATACCAAATTATGTGACGCACGAAGTTAGGGTTCAGAACTGGATCACTATTGATGTTCCCTCTTGCATACATGTTTCAAAGTAATTTGTTTTGCTAATCTTTTTGAAAAGCTTTACTCTACCCAAGGTGCAAGTATTAATATTGTAGGGCTTATCTGTTTGCTGTGACTTTTAAGATCATTAATAAAAGTTGTTTTTGCTTCCCGAATTATGTTTGTATGCTTTTTTCTTGGGAAATGGTAATAAAAAAAAACCTTTCAAAATAAATAATAACTAAAATTCAATCTGCATGACCACTTGTTATATGTGTTAGTTTCTAAATGCAATCATAAATCATATGTGAAGATTAATTAAAAAACTCGTTGAATACAATGACCCTGCACCGTCTCCCAATTTTGAATGTCCTATGTATGGGGCCGAAGAAAAAGACTATGATGAGATTCCAGAAGAGGTCTCATAGTTGCTTGAGCGCGAGGAAATGACATTCAGCCATATAAAGAGCGATTGTAAGTAATCAATTTGGATTCAGAAGAAGATCCGAAGGAAGTCAAGATTGGAGCATCGCTGCATCCCGATGTGAAGAGAAGGATGATTGAGCTGTTAAAAGAGTATGTGGATATTTTTTCTTGTCTTACCAAGATATGCCTGGTCTAGATACAGATATTGTCGAGCACCATTTGCCGTTGAAGCCAGAGTGTCCGCCAATTAAAGAAAAGTTGAGAAGAAGTCACCCAGATATGGAAGTAAGGATCAAAGAGGAGGTTCTAAAGAAGATTAATGTTGGTTTTCTTGTGACGTCAGTGTATCCTTAATGGATTGCCAATATTGTCCCAGTACCGAAAAAAGACGAAAAAGTTTGCATGTGCGTAGATTACAGAGATCTAAATAAAGCTAGTCCAAAAGATGATTTTCCATTTCCACACATTCATATGTTAGTGGATAGCACAACAAAATGCAAATTGTTTTCGTTCATGGACGGATTTTTCAAGTATAATCAAATAAAAATGTTAAAGAACCGATCTTTCCAGATATAAGCAAGTCAGAGGGTTCCTCAGGTATTTGAATTATATTTCCAGATTCATTTCCCACATGACTGTAACGTGTGAACCGATCTTTAAGTTGTTAAAGAAAGATCAAGGTTGTGTGTGGACAGATGACTTCCTAAGGGCATTTGAAAGTATTAAAGAATATCTGCTTGAACCTCCTATCTTACTCCCTTCTATCGAAGGAAGACCGTTGATTATGTATTTGACAGTGTTAGATAATTCTATGGGTTGTTGTTGTACCCCAAAATTTGCCCTCCCATATCCTTCAAGATTTGCAAAGAGCATGCCTCAAAATCTCCCCAAGGGTTGCACAGTTCAAGGGCCTCCTAACAGTCAAAAACTAGGGTTTTGGTTCTGACAAAGAAATTGAAGTTTTCAAGGGTCCAATCAAGTCCCACATGCCTATAAACATGGTCAAGCATCCTCATGCCAAGTTTCAAGACTTACAGCACAAAATTGCACAGTCAAAAAACCTAATAGCCCTACAGTCAACTGCAGGGGAAAACTGGTCATTTGACAGTCAAAAGTTCAAATTTTTGGTAAACATCTTATTTTGAAGCCACAAACATCATTTGATCAATTCTTGATCATGATTCTCAAGGCATGGCTCAAAAAGTCTCAAGATGCAAAAGTTTCCATATTTGGACAGTTGAAAAAGTCAACTGTAACTTGACCAAGGCATAAATTCAACATGGTTTATCAGAAAAATTCCATCTAAAGATAATTTTGAAGATAAAGACATTTCCTACAACTCCTCTTCACACTTCAAGTCCAAGAAATGCTCTCACAAAAAGTTATCAATTTCAACATTATAGGTCATTTTCAAAAGTCAACAAAAAGGGACTTTAAGTCAAAGACCATAACTTGAGATTGGTATATCAAAAGGACATGGGACCAAAGGCATTGGTTAGAGGACTTCAAGACCTTTCCAAAATGTCCAAGAACATGATCAAAGCTTAAACATTGAGCAAGATATGCCTTGTGGAAGTTGGGAAATTTTTGGGAATTTTGAAAAGTCAACTTTACTTCAAATGCCTCAAAATTGCTAATGGGCCACATTTTCTTCCAAGAATCATTATCCAAAGGCTATGCACGACCATTTGGCCCAAAGGGGAGTTATTTCATCATTTTTTATTATTTATTTGAATTTTTAATCACCATTAATTCATTTAATTAAATAAAATATGAAAAAAATACTCATTCATGATTTTCAAATCTTTTTGTGCATAGAATACCTTCAAGATTTCGTGCACTATCCAATATGGAAAGAATCAAGGAGATTGGTCATGATTGGCATTAAAACACATGGAAAAGATTTGAAGAAATATGCCATTAAAATCAAATATTGGATTCATGATTACAAGGGTTTTTGGACTCAAATTGCAACCCTAATCCTTGGGATACATATACTGATCAAAACCTAATGCAAAAGAGCTTGAAGCTGCGCCTAAGAACCAAAACAAAGTTTGAATTTTTTCCTAAAATTTTCAAAACTGAAAACACCATTCCAAAGCGTTTCAAGGCAAGAGAACAATCCCATTACATTCCTGAGGCTTCAAGGAACGTTTCTGGATCAAAACCACTGCTTCTAACGCAAAGAACTGGTAGAACCGTGTCTCACTTTTCTGAAATATATTCATAATCGCATCTTGAATTCCATGCATTTTTTATGTGTTTTTGATACTAATTTAGACTAATCTAACCATTCTAAAGCTAATGATGTCATTTAATTGGATTTTCATGCCCTGTACGAGAATCTACCATTAATGTCTTTTAGGGTTGCAGAGGTTTCAAATTGGGAACTCCTTATTCTGGAAAAATTGGGACATGAGACCAGGGCCATTTGAATCAGAAGCTTCATACGAATCCATTGCATAGGTCGCGCTCAATTTATGAGCAACCAGGACCTATTCGCTATTTTCTTGTTCATCACTTAGTGGGGGTTTAAAACCCCCGCTATTTAGTTTGTTTTTTCAGGCAAATGCAGAACGAGTGGAGAAGAAGGCGTGTTGTCAACCAGCGATTGGACAATTCAAGTTTTAGCGCGTTTTTTTGGAATTAATATCATTAGCGTTTTTGTTTTATATATTATTTATTTCCTATCATAATAACAAAGCAAGCGCCTGGCACAGTTGGTTGATGCGTTGTCCAATAGGTACTGGGACCTGGGTTCGATTCCCAGGTCCCCTCCCTTTCTCAATATATTTTGTCTTAATGTGATTCTATGCAGCATGCTTCCCAATGACCATCATGTGTCCCCATCATCTGGCGTGCCACGCGCCCAATAATCCCAATCCAAAGGTCAAGATTTGAAGAACACCATGGGCACTGGTCAATGAAGCCACACGTGGCTATCAGAAGTCAACAAGGCCAGGAATTAAATGGGCCTAATTGTTGGCCAGATACCTCCAAATTGGGGTCAACACCCCCCATTGGTTTGCATTAATTTTTCTTTCTTTTTTATTCTTTTCTATTTATTTGTTTTATTTCTTTTTAGTTTAATTCATAAATTAATTTTTTCTTTAACATAAAAAATAATAAAAATCAGAAAAGACAAAAAAAAAATATAAAAATATTTTATTTAAATGTTTTCCTTGTAAATAAATTTTATTAATTAATTTAGTTAATTCTAGGTTTAATTCTAATATTTTTCTTAATAAATTAAAAAAATGTAGAATTAGGGTTTTATACTTTTATCTTTTTTCCTTTTTTTTCTTCTTCACCATATTTAATTATTAATTATTATTTTTGTAAATAAAATTTGCCATGTAAATATTTAATTAAAATTAGGTCAAACTAAAAACACTTTTTTTAATAAATTAAAAATAGTTAGAACTAGGTTTTAATCCCATTAATTCTCCTAAAAATCCATAAATACAAAAAACTCCAAAAATTCTTTTTTTTTATTTTTTATTATTTTAACTTAATCAATTTGTTAATTATAATTTAATTTCCTAAAAAGGGTCCAACGCCCTCGCATTCCCGATTTTAATTCTCTTCGCATTTTTATTTCTTGTTGTGAATATTCATGTAATTCTCCCAAAGCCATGTAATGGACTAATTAGATATTTATCTTTCCGCTTTATTTTATTTCAAATCGGGTCCTGGATTAATTTGGCGATGTGGACCCGCGCCCTTTGTAATAGCGTAGGACTTTTAATTCTCGCATCTTTTTTAACTGTTAATTAATTTGTATGAAAGAATGAATGTCAAAAATAAAAGCAACGCATAGAACACCAATGCGTGACAAGATAAAAATATCTGAAAACGACACACAAATCACACACCACCCCTAGGGTACGCCTCACTGTTGCCTTGCCCCTCGAAAGGTGGTCGTCGAGTAGAGGATGTTTTAGTAAGTCCTCATGTCCATGAACATGGCATGAGGGTAGCTTCTAAGGTGTCTTCCCATTGCTCTGGTGATCACCATGTCCCGAACCCTCGAATTGACCCGAACACCTCCAATGGTGGTGCTACCTACCTCTCAATGGTGGGATGGCACTACTTTAAGGACATTTACACAGACGAATTCCTTAGGGTAGGTAGATAACTCTAGATACTTGCTCTAATTTCAAAACAAAACAAACTCTTTTCACACCGACACCTTTTCAAAAGCTTTCGAAAGCAACTTTTCAAACACTCTTGAGGACCGATACAAGAGTCAAACTGGAATTTTCAAAGAAACTTTTTAAACCCACAGTTGAAAAGCAAACAAATAATTTTGAAAACACAAATGAGCAAGTATCTAAGAGCCCATGGATAACCATGGATAGAAAGGGTGCTAACACCTTCCCTTTCTATAATCTACCTCCCGAACCGAGAGCAATCTCTATAAGGAATTTTTCTGTGCTTTTGTCCTTTCCATTTGGAGAAAATAAAAGATGGTGGCGACTCTTGCTTCCGCGACATTTCGAGAACCAGCGTTAAACAGTCAGTTCCAGATCCACCGATCACAGAACTGGCGACTCTGCTGGGGACTACTTTTAAAGTGAGGTGTACCTTAGGACTAAGATCATTGTGTTTTCAATTGCCTGAATTGTTTGCTTTAAACTGTGGGTACTGTCTTGGGAGTTCTATAGATCCTAACCCGGATCTGGGGATACCTTCTTAGAAATTAGCAACAAGGTTGTGAGGGAACTGTGCGGGGTATACCGACATGGTTGAAACAGTCTGCTACGTTGATGTGGCACTTTGGTGTGTACCGGTAACCCTTGAGTTCAGTCAAGGAGAGTACGGGGCCTCCGCATGGTGTCGTGAAGCATCAACTGGCCTTAGGAACCTTAATTGAACTATCTTGGCCTCTTTAGGGTAGTGAGATAACTGACTTTGGTGCAGTCCGAAGTTGGTTGATACTCGATACTACACTCAATTGAGGGTTGCTTTCCTGGAATATTTCGGTCGCCAGTTCAGTGGCTAAATCGAAACGATGAACAATGAAAGCAATCCAATGATATTGGGACCCTTAGAACCCGGTTAATTCTGATAGGATAGGTTTTGAGCCCATCAACTTCAAGAGGGTAGTACCCCAGACCCCATGCTGGCCTAAACTCTAAGGGCTCTTTGTGTGACTTGTGTGCCTTCAAACTTGACTATTTGCATGCTTGTTATCTGACACTTGAGTTTCTTGCAGGTTTTGTTTATAGTCCTTAATTGGGGCTCATAACAGGGCGTACTAAGTTTCTTACAGGTTTTGTTTATAGTCCTTAATCGGGACTTATAACAGGGTTTACTAAGTTTCTTGCAGGTTTTGGTTTGCAGTCCTTAATTGGGACTCATAACAGGGTTACTTACATTACCCCAGGCATAGCATAACATCATACCATTGCATACATCCTGCATAAGGACTAACCTATTTCAAGGATCAAAAGGGTCTGTGATGCAGGTCATGATGAACCAACTGTCCAGCAAGGGGCAAAGGGGATTTATTTTCCTCTAGCCAAAGTTGTCAGGGGCTATGACCCACTTGATATGGTGAGCTTTGACACTTGAAGAAAGTTCCCCGAGCCAAGGTTGTCAGGGGCTATGACCCACTGGATATGGTGAGCCTTTGACCCTTTGAAGAAGGACTCTCAATAATATGCAGTTCCTTCAATCAAGCTACCGGACCCAAATTCTAACAAATTTTCTTGTTTATCCCGCGAGGTCCTTGAAAACATTACATGCATGTCATACACATCATTGCATAACAGGTATCCTTGTTGCAGGTCACTTACCTTTCTCACTGTTTATTTCAGCAATGGCTTCCCAACAAGATAACCAAGACCTTCTTGCTCAAGAGACTCGGTTCGGGGAAATCCTCCTGAATCTATCCAAGGGGAAGGAGGAGCTGAGGACGCTTCTCATGGGGACTTTGGTCAGGAACAGTGCTGAGGATGAACGGTTGAAACACCTGCAAGCTGAAATGGATACAATGAAAGCCCAGATGCTGGGGCAGGTGACTGCAATTCAAGGTTTAGCTCAAAGACAAGAAGAGCTCGGAGTTCTCATCCACCAACTGCTTCGGGGTAACCAACTGGGGCAAACATCTAAGGGTAAAGAGCCAGTCATCATTCAACCACCTTTTAGACAAGGAGATAAGGGGAGAGCTCCTCAAATGGCTCCAGTATCACAAATTTAGCATCAACCTCACCAGCTTCAGCCAGACAAGCCCAAGAGGCAATTCACCCAGCTCAACATGTCGCTGTTTCAAGCTTTACAACGCCTGTTGAGGTTGAATCTGATCACATTAAGGGCTCATCCCCGGAACCCCAACACAGCATCTCCTATCTATGATCCCAATAAAAGGTGTGCCTACCATTCTGCCAGCCCGGGACACGACACAAATGAGTGTTGGGCTCTGAAGAACAAAATCCAGGACCTGATTGATGAAGGAACATTGGAGTTCACACAAGATGGTCAGGCTGAGTTTTTCTACCATCCCTCCAAGGCTCACCATTTGAAGTAACAAGCCCTGAGATGAAAAGACTTTTGTTCATTAGGATTTTCAAGTTGTATCTTTCTTTTGTTCAAACATTTACTCAAGTTAAACGTTGTTATTTCATTAATGCATCGCATATGTCTGTTTTGAAGCAATATATTCGTATTCACTATATGCAAGTTATTTTCATATTTTTTCTGATGATCAATGCTCGATTAATAATTCTAAGCCTCTTGAGGGAGGATGACGAAAACGATACCATGATCTACAGTATGCTTTTGAACAGACCCCGCTGATGAGGTACAGGCATTGTTTCAATCCCTAAACACCGGAGTTATAAGGATGATAATCCCTCGTCAACCCCTCTGAGCCAAAGAAGTAGGAGTTTTTCTTTTCGAAAATTAAAACCCTTTATCATAACCTGGGGCAGGGTAGTTCTCTCAGCTGATCCAAGTGCACAACGAATGGCACCAAAGAAGTCCTCACAAAACAAAAGACAATGATGGTTCCGAATAATCATAAAGACAGGCAGTCATTATCCCTCAAAATAAACGCCCATTAAGTCAAAACCTATGAAGGAGACTTACAAAACTGGGGCATCCCGCTGACTGTAATTCCAAAAAGAAACAGTTCTGGCCTGGTTGATCTCCAGAATGGATCCAATCAAGTACATTTTGAAAAAGCCTGCTCTTACTGGGAGAATTGCCCGCTGGAAGATGTTGTTATCTGAATATGATATCGAATACCGCACTCAAAAGGCTATTAAAAGTAGTGTGTTGGCAGACTATCTTTCTCACCAACCAGTGGAAAATCACCAGTCTGCAGAATATGAATTCACCGACGAGGATGTGATGTTCCTGAAAGTGAAAGATTGTGATGAACCATTACCTGAGGAAGGTCCTGATCCTGAATCTCGTTGGAGTATGATATTTGATGGAGCTGTGAATGTTTATGGTAAAGTAATTGGTGATGTGATTGTCACTCCTCATGGATCGCACATTCCTTTTACTACAAGGTTAACATTTGATTGTACTAATAATATGGAAGAATATGAGGCTTGCATCACGGGTCTCGAGGAAGCTATTAATCTCAGAATTAAAATTTTTTATGTGTATGGTGATTCAGCTTTGGTAATAAATCATATTAAAGGAGAATGGGACACTCGTCACCCTGTCTTGATCCCTCATAAAGATTATGCTATAAGATTATTACCTTCTTCAATAAATTTGAATTCCATCACATCCCTAGAGATGAAAATCAAATGGCGGATGCTCTGACAACTCTGGATTCTATGTACCAAGTGAATACTTGGAATGATATACCCCGAATTACGGTTCGACGGCTGGATAGGCCCGCTCATGTGTTTACAGCAGAGGAGGTAGCAGATGAAAAACCCTGGTATTATGATATAAAGAATTTTCTTCAGACTCAGGAATACCCGATTGGTGTGTCGAGTAAAGATAGAAAGACACTGAGAAGATTGGCAGGCAGTTTCTTCCTCAGTGAAGATGTGTTATACAAGAGAAATTATGACATGGTCTTGCTCAGATGCGTGGATAGACACGAAGCAGAGATGTTGATGCATGAGATTCATGAAGGTTCATTTGGAACTCATGCCAATGGACATTCGATGGCTAAAAAGATGCTAAGGGCAGGTTATTATTGACTGACAATGGAATCTGACTGTTACAAATTCGCAAAGAAGTTCCATAAATTCCAGATTTATGCAGACAAGGTCCATGTGC
Source organism: Vicia faba (assembly GCA_948472305.1). NCBI lineage: Eukaryota > Viridiplantae > Streptophyta > Magnoliopsida > Fabales > Fabaceae > Vicia > Vicia faba. The sequence continues at coordinate 133,684 of CATIWC010000249.1, read as the reverse complement.
CTCCGACACTCCTCAATGTGATATCCTCACCGTGGCGTTTCTCTATGTGGAGTATTGACATGATTGGGATGATAGAACCCAAAGCTTAGAATGGGCACCGTTTTATCTTGGTAGCAATTGATTACTTCACCAAGTGGGTGGAGGCTGCTTTATATGCCAATGTTACTAAGCAGGTGGTTGTGCGCTTCATTAAGAATAATCTTATATGTCGGTTTGGTGTGCCGAGAAGAATTATCACTAATAATGGCTCGAATTTGAACAATAAAATGATGACAGAATTGTGTGAAGAATTCAATATTGTCCATCACAATTCATCTCCATACAGGCCTAAGATGAATGGGGTTGTTGAAGCCACTAATAATAATATCAAGAGGATTATTCAGAAAATGGTTGTTACTTATAAGGATTGGCATGAAATGCTCCCTTTTGCTCTGCATGGATATCGAACATTTGTCTGCACCTTAACAGGAGCAACCCCGTTCTCCCTAGTGTATGGAATGGAAGTTGTACTCCCAGTCGAGGTAGAGATTCCCTCGTTGCGTGTGTTGTACCCCAAAATTTGCCCTCCCATAATTCTTCAAGAAATTGCCAAGTCAAGCTTCAAAATCTCCCTAAGGGTTGCACAGTCAAAGATCTCCTATACAGTCAAAATTAGGGTTTGTGTTCTGATCAAGAAAATGAAGTTTTCAAAGGTCCAATCAAGTCTCATATGCCTACAAATATGGTCAAGCATCCTCATATCAAGTTTCAAGACATTCAGCTCAAAATTGCACAGTCAAAACCCTAGATTGCACTACAGTCAACTGTAGGGGCAAAATGGTCATTTGACAGTCAAAAGTTCAAATTTTTGGTCAACATATCATTTTGAAGCCACAAACATCATTTGATCAATGCTTGATCATGATTCTCAAAATTTGGCTCAGAAATCATCAAGATGCAAAAGTTTCCTTATTTGGACAGCTGAAAAAGTCAACTAAAATTGACCAGGGCATAACTTTCACATGGATTATCAGAAAAATTCCATCCAAAGCTCATTTTGAAGAGAAAGACACTTCCTACAACTCATCTTCATACTTCAAGTCCAAGAAATGCTCTCACAAAAAGTTATCAATTTCAACATTATAGGTCATTTTCAAAAGTCAACAAAAAGGGACTTTAAGTCAAAGGCCATAACTTGAGATTGGTAAATCAAACTGACATGGGACCAACGAAATTGGTTAGAGGACTCAAAGACCTTTCCAAAATGTCCAAAAACATGATAAAAGCATAAAAATTGAGCAAGTTATGCCTTGTGGAAGTTGGGAAATTTTTGGATATTTTGAAAAGTCAACATTGATTCAAATGATCTAAAATTGCTAATGGGCCCATTTTTCTTCCATAATTCATCATCCATGACATGTGCACGACCACTTGGCCTAAAGGGAAGTATTTTCTCATTTTTTATTTATTTATTTGAATTTTTATTTATATTAATTCATTTAAATCAATTAAATATGTGAAAAATACTTAACTTAACCTAATAAATCTTTTTGCACATGTTTTAGACTCAATAATTCGTGCACATTCAAATATGGGAAGATTTGGTTTGATTGGATCCTAATTGACACAAAATTGCATGGAAAAAGATATGAAAAAGATCCTTAAAATCAAATTTTCAAAAACCATCATTGCAATGGATTTGATTGATTCTTTTTGACCTAATGCACTCACTACATATGTTAGAACACAACCCTAATCAGAACAGACACTAAGCTGCGCAAGAAAGCTCTTCACAAACTTGAAAAAAATTGTCAAAAAAGTCAATTCTGAAAACATCATTCCAGGACGATTCAAGACCTAATTCTTATTTCAATAGCTTCCTCAAGGTTCCCTGAACGGATTCCAATCAGAAACAACCACTAAAACGCAAGGAATTGGTATACAGCATTCAAGATACCTCATGAAAAATTCATTATCGTGTTTCAATATTTACGCACATTCATAGCATTTTGATTGTAGATTCATGTTCCTTGTGAAATTCTGAAACTAACCAATATGATTAATTGCATTTTTATGCTGTATACACGATTTCACCATGTTTGAGTTCTAGGGTTTGCAGGACCTCAAAATTGGGGGTTTTTATTTAAAGAACAATTGGCCTTCAAGAATACCATGGTTGCAATCAGCAAGTCTGGACGAATGGAAACCACCCATCGCGCCTAATTTATTGACCCTCTAAGACCTATTCGCTATTTTCCCAAAACTGACCTAACAGCACGCGTGTAAAACCGTGGCCTAAATGTTTTGTGTTTCAGGAAGGTGGAGAAGACGAAGTCGTGGCAAAACGTGATACGCTGGTTTGAATTTTCGCGCGTGGATCCACTAACCTTTTGCTTTATTTTTATAATGCTTGTTAGTTGTTTAATATTAATAACGCGTTAGTTGGCACAGTTGGTAAGCGAGAACGTTAGCAACATCCATGACCTGGGTTCGAACCCCAGGTCTGCATTATTCTTCATATTATTTTTCAAACAAGGTTCACATGCCGTTTCACTTACTGAGGACTATGATGCACTTCCAAATCAAGCGTGACACGTCCCTCTCAAGATCAATCCAAAGGCATAGAGTGGAGGAACACCATAAACTCAGGTCAACATTGCTACACGCTAGTGGGAAAGTCAAACGGACCTGAAGCTTGTTGGGCCAGAATTCTTGGATCTATACCTCCATATTGGGGCCTGAACCCCCCTAGTTTGCAAATTCTATATATTTTCTTTATATTTTATTTTCAATTATTGTTTTATTTGCTTTATTGTTTTGATTTAATTAATTATTTTTACAAAATACAAAAAATGCCTAAAAATCAGAAAAGATAAAAAAATATAATAAATAATTTTTATTTCTAATATTTTCATAAATAAATGCATGTAAATAAATTTAGTTTAAATTAGGGTTTGCAATATTAATTCTTTTCATAAAAAATCTAAAAAATGTAGAAATAGGTTTAATTAATGTCTTATTCCTTTTTAATTTTTCTTTTTTCACAATAATAATATTTATTTTATTTATTTTTTATAATTAAATTTGCATGAAAATAATTTAGGGTTAATTTAGGTTAAAAACTTCAATATCTTTCTTAATAACTTAAAAATAAGTAGAATTAGGTTTAGTATTTTATTTTAATTAATTTTTTCTACTAAAATCTTAAAAAACATAAAAATACCAAAAACAAAAACAAATTCTTGCTTTCTTTTAATTTTAATTCCTCATTAATTTTAATTTTTTGCAAAAGGGTCCAACGCCCATGTTCTTAATTCTCATTAATTCGCGTATGTATTTTATTGCTTAAATAATTATGTATCTCTCCCGAAGCCTTGTAATTACTTCTCGCACTTTTAATTTCTTTATTTTTTCTGTCAAATCGGGTCCGGTTTAATTTTGGCGATGTGGACCCGCGCCATTTGTAATAGCTTTAGATTTACTTTCCCCGCAACTATTTTAACTGTTAAAAAATGCATGAAAGAATGTATGGACAAAAAAATAAAAACAAACGCATAGATCACCCATAACCTGACAAGACAAAAATAAACGAATCTGACACACAAATCACACACCACCCCTAGGGTACGCCTCACTGTTGCCTTGCCTCGAAAGGTGATCGTCGAGTAGAGGATGTCTTAGTAAGTCCTCATGATCCGGGAACCTGGCATGAGGGTAGCTTCTAAGGTGTCTTCCCATTGCTCTGGTGATCACTGTCCCTACAAACGAATTGACCCGAACACCTCCAACGGTGGTGCTACCTACCTCTCAATGATGGGATGGCACTACTTTAAAGGACATTTACACAGACGAATTCCTTAGGGTAGGTAGGTTCTCGTAGATACTTGCTCTAATTCAAAACAAAACAAATCAAAAATACTTTTCACACCAACACATTTTCAAAAAGCTTTCGAAAGCAATTTTTCAAACACTCTTGAGGACCGATACAAGAGTCGAACTGGAATTTTCAAAGAAACTTTTTAAAAACCCACATTGAAAAGCAAACAAACCATTTTTGAAAACACAAGTGAGCAAGTATCTAAGAGCCCATGGATAACCATGGATAGAAAGGGTGCTAACACCTTCCCTTTCTATAACCTACCTCCCGAACCGAGAGCAATCTCTTTAAGGAATTTTTCTGTGCTTTTGTCCTTTCCATTTGGAGAAAATAAAAGACGGTGGCGACTCTTGCTTCCACGACATTTCGCGAACCAGCGTTAAACAGTCAGTTCCAGATCCACCGATCACAGAACTGGCGACTCTGCTGGGGACTTAAACTTAAAGTGAGGTGTACCTTAGGGTTAGTTCATAACTGTGTTTTCAATTGTATTGACTTGTCTGCTTTAAATTTGTGGGTTGCATGGGAGTTACATAGATCCTAACCCGGATTTGGGGATACCCTGTTTAGGTAGCATAAGCTGTGAGGGACCTGTCCGGCGTAGACCGACACGGGTGAAACAGTGGCTACGTTGGTGTGGCACCTTGGTCTGTACCGATATCCCTTGTGTCGCAACGAGGAGAATATGGGTCTTCCAAGGAGTCATTAAGCACCAACAGACCTTAGAACCTTAAATGACACAACTTGGCCATTAGAACAGTAGCAGTATGCTACGCCCATTGAGGCTAAACTCTCGTGATGGTTCTGGCCACAAGAAAAGATTGCGATGCTGGAGTTATGACCGATTGAGGGTAGTCAATGATATTGGGATCCTCTAAGAACCCGGTTACTTTGATAGGACAGGTATGAACCAACAAACTGAAAGAGGGTACTACCCAGACCTCATGCTGGCCTAAACTCTAAGGGTTCTTTTGTGTGACTTGTGTGCCTTCGTACTTGAACTACGTGCATGCTTATTATCTGACCCTTGAATTTCTTGCAGGTTTTGTTTATAGTCCTTAATTGGGACTCATAACAAAGTTTACTGAGTTTCTTGCAGGTTTTGTTTTAGTCCTTAATTGGGACTCATAACAGGTTTTACTTGAGCTTCCTGCAGGTTTTGGTTTGCAGTCCTTAATAAGGGCTCATAACAGGGTTTATCTATACTACCCCATGCATCATGACATCATACCATTGCATACATCCTAACCCATTTCAAGGATCTCAAGGGCTTATGATGCAGGTCATGTTGAATCAACTATCCCAGCAAGGGGCAAAGAGGATTTATTTTCCTCTAGCCAAGGTTGTCAGGGGCTATGACCCACTTGATATGGTGAGCTTTGACTCCTGAAGAAGGTTCCCCTAACCAAGGTTGTTTGGAAATCAAAACCAGACATGATGATTAAAGTCAGAGGCTATGACCCACTGGATATGGTGAGCCTTTGACCCTTGAAGAAGAGTTCTCAACAACATGGGTGTCCTTCAATCAAGCTATAAATTCCAATGCTAACAAATTTTCTTGTTTACCCCGCGAGGTCCTTGAAAACATTGCATGCATATCATACATATCATCGCATAACAGGTACCCTTGTTGCAGGTTACTTACCTTTCCCGCTGTTTATTTCAGCAATGGCTTCCCAACCAGACAACCAGGGCCTTCTTGCTCAAGAGACTCGGTTCGGGGAAATCCTCCTGAATTTAGCCAAGGGGCAGGAGGAGCTAAGGACACTTCTCATGGAGACTCTAGTCAGGAACAGTGCTGAGGATGAAGGGCTGAAACACCTACAAGCGGAGATGGATGCAATGAAAGCCCAGATGCTGGGGCAGAGGAATGCCATTCAAGGTTTAGCTCAAAGACAAGATGAGCTCCGGTTTCTCGTCAACCAACTGCTTCAGGGTAACCAACTGGGGCAAACATCTAAGGGTAAAAAGCCAATCATCGTTCAACCATCTTTGAGACAAAGAGGCAAGGAGAAAGCTCCTCATATGGCTCCAGTATCACCAATTCAGTATCAACCTCACCAGCTTCAGCCAGACAAGCCCAAAAGGCAATTCACCAAGCTCAGCGTGTCGCTGCCTCAAGCCTTACAACAACTGCTGAGGTTGAACTTGGTAACTCTAAAGGATCCTCCTAAGAATCCCAACAGGACACTCTCAAGATACGACCCCAACGCTCACTGCGCTTATCATTCTGACAGTCCGAGGCATGCCACAGAGGACTGTTGGACTCTGAAAAATAAAATCCAGGACCTGATTGAGGAAGGAGCTGTGGAATTCACCCAAGATGGCCAGGCTGAGTTCTTCTACTACCCCTGCAAGACTCACCATTGGGAGTGACAAATCCTGAGACTGGAAAACCTTTGTTCATTCGAATGTTCAAGTTGCAATTTCCTTTTGTTCAAACATTTATTCATATTAAACATTGTTATCACATTAATGCATCGCTTATGTCTATTTTGAAACAATATATTCGTATTCACTATATGCAAATTATTTTCATATTTTTTCTGATGTTAACTCTCGATTAATAATTCTAAGCCTCTTGAGGGAGGATGACGAAAACGATACCATAATCTACAGTATGCTTTTGAACAGACCCCGCTGATAAGGTACAGGCATTGTTTCAAATCCCTAAACACTGGAGTTATAAGGATGATAATCCCTCGTCAACCCCTCTGAGCCAAAGAAGTAGGAGTTTTTCTTTTCGAAATTTAAAAACCCTTAATCATAACCTGGGGTAGGGTAGTCTCTCAGTTGATCCAAGTGCATAACGAATGGCACCGAAGAGGTCCTTACAAAACAAAGAAAGACAGTGATGGTTCCGAATAATCATAAAGACAGGCAGTCATTACCAAAATCAAAAACCCATAAAGTCAAAACCAATAAAGGAGACTTACAAAACTGGGGCATCCCGCTGACTGTAATTCCAAAAAAGGAAACAGCTCAGGCAAAAAAGAAAGGGATAACAAAAATCAGACAAGAAAGAGGTCTTACAAACCCTCAACAAAAAAGGAATGACTGCCTATTCAAAATAAGTTATCAACATCCGAATCATCACCGGAAAATCAGAGCAAAGACTCAAACAAGGTCTAACGTATGATCAACTGAGCTTAGGTTTGAAGAACATCACGAAGAGCGGGTGGGTACAAATAAATTTGAGCCTTTATCCTTTGTTTCTTGAACCGTGAACCAAGCCACGTTATAACCCTTAAAAGTCCTAGCTGAAGCATGGGTTAGTTCAAAAGCATACTGTTACGAAAGGTATCCTGACTCCTTAAGGCTTACGGTAAATACAGAGTTGACATCACGTTTTACAAACATTCACTTGTTTTATGAAAAGAATGCATTTTCAAAATCTTCAAGACAGACATAAGCCTTGCATTTTTAACATAACTTTGTTTGCATATGACTTTTTGTTTGAACAGCAGGAAAATTCGCACGATGAATACCTAGTGAACAAAAGCACTTCCAATCAAGGGGCAGACATGATCATGTTCCATCATCTGGGGTAGTCCAATTAAGATTCGGAGAATCTCTCAAAGGGCCAACTAGCCTGGGTCAAATCTCTGCTTGAATCACTTGGGGCACTCCAACAACGAATCTTGCCTGATCAAGTACCTTCTGGTGGCATGACAAAACACTTCTAACAGGGGCAACTCCCTACATTCTGAGAGCATGGACATAGTCGAAAGAATACTACGCATAATCAAAGACCCGCTAGGTTGACACACCCAGGCAAAAATAAGGGCTTCCCGGCGAACCAAAAGTGTTCGGGCAAAAATAAGGGATGAAAATGAAAAAATTTGTACGCTCGGCAAGTCGAAAACCTGAAAAGGCGGCTTGGGCAAAAATGGGTATCCCGGTGGACTGAAAACCCGAAAGGGCGGTCCAGGCAAAAGTTAGGGATCAAAAGCGTACGACTATGTCCCAGCATCTTGTCACTCGCCTACCAAAAGAAGATTTGTTAATCGGCAATCACCAAGCACCTCCACTGGTAACATTGGAAACAGGGGCAATAAAGAGTTGTCTGAGCAATCTAATTGTTCTGTCCTCCAAGGTACCAAGATAGGTTCAACTAAAGAAGATGACCAGTACATTTTAATTCCCCAGAGAGTAAGTCAGCAGTCAGTGCATTCTTCTCCAAGCAGAGTTATCCAATCTCAAAGAAGTTAAGTATCCTCCCGTAGATCTCAATAATTCCCCAGCAGCACGTATATTCTTAACAAGCATCCCCGGCAGTCTTGGTCCAAAGATTGTTCCCCGGCGGCATATCAACATTCAAAGAAATCACTTCCCCAGCATATCAAAACTTCCCCAGAAGAGTCCAATCTAGTTCCCCAGGAAATTTGGAATTCATATCCCCAAGCAATAAGCTTATCCCCAGTAGATTCTGGAAGCTTATCCCCTAGCAGAGCACGAACGCGTCGCCCGGCTTTATTTAAAGAGTTATTTCCTTAATAGGATATAACTGGGTTATCCTCAGCCAAAAGCCACGAAAAGAGCGTCGTCGACAAAGTCTTCCTATCCCCAGCGAAGTCTGTCAATACTTCCAATGCAGCAAAGATATCATCAGCAAATTATCATCAACACTCAGCAAAGCATCTCTCCCCCCACAGAGTATTGCTTCCCAGCATGGTCGCTAGAGTATCTTTTTCTCCCCGCAGAATCTTCCATTTGCCAAGTTTATTCCTCAACGGAGTCATCTTCTCCTACCGGTATTCTTGCAGTTATCATCCCCAGCAGGAGTAAAGGCTTATTCTTCAATATCAGCCCAGGATGTGACTTCCCGGCGCCCGTCAAGGATTTACTTTCCTAGACGAAAAACACATACATAAACATCACATACATCATTATAGCATGCATAACACATCATATCATACAAATCTCATTTATGTTGAGAACATCATTGCTTGATCCATATCATGCATTGCATATGACTGACCTTTACCTTTCAGGAAAGATGCAGTTGAAATTCTCAATCATATTTCAAGACCTAAGACCGGTTCAGTTAATCGACTCCAAAGATTTCTTATCTAGTCCCAGGCCTTCTCTAGTCCAGCTAAATCGACTCCCAACAGTTTTTTCTGATAAAGACTCAGTAAAAGTTATCTCAGGTTATTCCTTCCCTAATGGTCCCCTCTCCGACGGTGAGTGAGGTGGTAATTCCTTTTCAGATGTTTCCCTCTCCGACGGTGAGTGAGGTGATAGTCTCCTATGGTCCCCTCTCCGACGGTGAGTGAGGTGGTAATTCCTTTTCAGATGTTTCCCTCTCCGACGGTGAGTGAGGTGATAGTCTCCTATGGTCCCCTCTCCGACGGTGAGTGAGGTGGTAATTCCTTTTCAGATGTTTCCCTCTCCGACGGTGAGTGAGGTGATAGTCTCCTATGGTCCCCTCTCCGACGGTGAGTGAGGTGGTAATTCCTTTTCAGATGTTTCCCTCTCTGACGGTGAGTGAGGTGATAGTCTCCTATGGTCCCCTCTCCGACGGTGAGTGAGGTGGTAATTCCTTTTCAGATGTTTCCCTCTCCGACGGTGAGTGAGGTGATAGTCTCCTATGGTCCCCTCTCCGACGGTGAGTGAGGTGGTAATTCCTTTTCAGATGTTTCCCTCTCTGACGGTGAGTGAGGTGATAGTCTCCTATGGTCCCCTCTCCGACGGTGAGTGAGGTGGTAATTCCTTTTCAGATGTTTCCCTCTCCGACGGTGAGTGAGGTGATAGTCTCCTATGGTCCCCTCTCCGATGGTGAGTGAGGTGGTAATTCCTTTTCAGATGTTTCCCTCTCCGACGGTGAGTGAGGTGATAGTCTCCTATGGTCCCCTCTCCGACGGTGAGTGAGGTGGTAATTCCTTTTCAGATGTTTCCCTCTCCAACGGTGAGTGAGGTGATATTCTCCTATGGTCCCCTCTCCGACGGTGAGTGAGGTGATAATTCCTTTCAGATTATAATTTCCTATAGTTCCCTCTCTGACGGTGAGTGAGGTGATTCCCTTTCAGATTATAATTGCCTATGGTTCTCTTCCCGATACTGCAAAGATGGTAACTCTCGCTAAGATTTTTCTCAACGAGCGTTGTTGAAGTTGAAGTCGCCCAAGGTTCTCTTACCATTCACGCTAAGGTAGCAACCATCCCTGGTTCATTCATCATCTTGCGAAGCTCCAGATTCAGCTCCTGTAACCAGTCAGGACACATCTATACCAAGCATCTGAAAACCAACTCCTGCAACGTGTCAGGTACTCATGTTTCTTTTGCAGGTATGCAGGTTTTCGCTAAGGAATCTATTACGCGATCAACATCCAGATGGCATCTATAAGCCCATCACCCTATTCATCAATCTCCAAATGGCATCTATAAGCCCATTTCCATCATCACACTGCTACTATGTGAGCGCAAATTTCTGGGCACTCTAGTGTTCAATCATCTTCTACCCTCGGATTACGAAAGGCACGTCAGCCAATCTGCATCCTCAGGTCTAAGAAGATTGAACAGGGGCAACTGTTGTACCCCAAAATTTTCCCTCCCATAATTCTTCAAGAAATTGCCAAGTCAAGCTTCAAAATCTCCCTAAGGGTTGCACAGTCAAAGATCTCCTATACAGTCAAAATTAGGGTTTGTGTTCTGATCAAGAAAATGAAGTTTTCAAAGGTCCAATCAAGTCTCATATGCCTACAAATATGGTCAAGCATCCTCATATCAAGTTTCAAGACATTCAGCTCAAAATTGCACAGTCAAAACCCTAAATTGCACTACAGTCAACTGTAGGGGCAAAATGGTCATTTGACAGTCAAAAGTTCAAATTTTTGGTCAACATATCATTTTGAAGCCACAAACATCATTTGATCAATGCTTGATCATGATTCTCAAAATTTGGCTCAGAAATCATCAAGATGCAAAAGTTTCCTTATTTGGACAGCTGAAAAGTCAACCGAAATTGACCAGGGCATAACTTTCACATGGATTATCATAAAAATTCCATCCAAAGCTCATTTTGAAGAGAAAGACACTTCCTACAACTCATCTTCATACTTCAAGTCCAAGAAATGCTCTCACAAAAAGGTATCAATTTCAACATTATAGGTCATTTTCAAAAGTCAACAAAAAGGGACTTTAAGTCAAAGGCCATAGCTTGAGATTGGTAACTCAAAATGACATGGGACCAAAGACATTGGTTAGAGGACTCAAAGACCTTTCCAAAATGTCCAAAAACATGAGAAAAGCATAAAAATTGAGCAAGTTATGCCTTGTGGAAGTTGGGAAATTTTTGGATATTTTGAAAAGTGAACATTGATTCAAATGATCTAAAATTGCTAATGGGCCCATTTTTCTTCCATAATTCATCATCCATGACATGTGCACGACCACTTGGCCTAAAGGGAAGTATTTTCTCATTTTTTATTTATTTATTTGAATTTTTATTTATATTAATTCATTTAAATCAATTAAATATGTGAAAAATACTTAACTTAACCTAATAAATCTTTTTGCACATGTTTTAGACTCAATAATTCGTGCACATTCAAATATGGGAAGATTTGGTTTGATTGGATCCTAATTGACACAAAATTGCATGGAAAAAGATATGAAAAAGATCCTTAAAATCAAATTTTCAAAAACCATCATTGCAATGGATTTGATTGATTCTTTTTGACCTAATGCACTCACTACATATGTTAGAACACAACCCTAATCAGAACAGACACTAAGCTGCGCAAGAAAGCTCTTCACAAACTTGAAAAAAATTGTCAAAAAAGTCAATTCTGAAAACATCATTCCAGGACGATTCAAGACCTAATTCTTGTTTCAATAGCTTCCTCAAGGTTCCCTGAACGGATTCCAATCAGAAACAACCACTAAAACGCAAGGAATTGGTATACAGCATTCAAGATACCTCATGAAAAATTCATTATCGTGTTTCAATATTTACGCACATTCATAGCATTTTGATTGTAGATTCATGTTCCTTGTGAAATTCTGAAACTAACCAATATGATTAATTGCATTTTTATGTTGTATACACGATTTCACCATGTTTGAGTTCTAGGGTTTGCAGGACCTCAAAATTGGGGGTTTTTATTTAAAGAACAATTGGCCTTCAAGAATACCATGGTTGCAATCAGCAAGTCTGGACGAATGGAAACCACCCATCGCGCCTAATTTATTGACCCTCTAAGACCTATTCGCTATTTTCCCAAAACTGACCTAACAGCACGCGTGTAAAACCGTGGCCTAAATGTTTTGTGTTTCAGGAAGGTGGAGAAGACGAAGTCGTGGCAAAACGTGATACGCTGGTTTGAATTTTCGCGCGTGGATCCACTAACCTTTTGCTTTATTTTTATAATGCTTGTTAGTTGTTTAATATTAATAACGCGTTAGTTGGCACAGTTGGTAAGCGAGAACGTTAGCAACATCCATGACCTGGATTCGAACCCCAGGTCTGCATTATTCTTCATATTATTTTTCAAACAAGGTTCACATGCCGTTTCACTTACTGAGGACTATGATGCACTTCCAAATCAAGCGTGACACGTCCCTCTCAAGATCAATCCAAAGGCATAGAGTGGAGGAACACCATAAACTCAGGTCAACATTGCTACACGCTAGTGGGAAAGTCAAACGGACCTGAAGATTGTTGGGCCATAATTCTTGGATCTATACCTCCATATTGGGGCCTGAACCCCCCTGGTTTGCAAATTCTATATATTTTCTTTATATTTTATTTTCAATTATTGTTTTATTTGCTTTATTGTTTTGATTTAATTAATTATTTTTACAAAATACAAAAAATGCCTAAAAATCAGAAAAGATAAAAAAATATAATAAATAATTTTTATTTCTAATATTTTCATAAATAAATGCATGTAAATAAATTTAGTTTAAATTAGGGTTTGCAATATTAATTCTTTTCATAAAAAATCTAAAAAATGTAGAAATAGGTTTAATTAATGTCTTATTCCTTTTTAATTTTTCTTTTTTCACAATAATAATATTTATTTTATTTATTTTTTATAATTAAATTTGCATGAAAATAATTTAGGGTTAATTTAGGTTAAAAACTTCAATATCTTTCTTAATAACTTAAAAATAAGTAGAATTAGGTTTAGTATTTTATTTTAATTAATTTTTTCTACTAAAATCTTAAAAAACATAAAAATACCAAAAACAAAAACAAATTCTTGCTTTCTTTTAATTTTAATTCCTCATTAATTTTAATTTTTTGCAAAAGGGTCCAACGCCCATGTTCTTAATTCTCATTAATTCGCGTATGTATTTTATTGCTTAAATAATTATGTATCTCTCCCGAAGCCTTGTAATTACTTCTCGCACTTTTAATTTCTTTATTTTTTCTGTCAAATCGGGTCCGGTTTAATTTTGGCGATGTGGACCCGCGCCATTTGTAATAGCTTTAGATTTACTTTCCCCGCAACTATTTTAACTGTTAAAAAATGCATGAAAGAATGTATGGACAAAAAAATAAAAACAAACGCATAGATCACCCATAACCTGACAAGACAAAAATAAACGAATCTGACACACAAATCACACACCACCCCTAGGGTACGCCTCACTGTTGCCTTGCCTCGAAAGGTGATCGTCGAGTAGAGGATGTCTTAGTAAGTCCTCATGATCCGGGAACCTGGCATGAGGGTAGCTTCTAAGGTGTCTTCCCATTGCTCTGGTGATCACTGTCCCTACAAACGAATTGACCCGAACACCTCCAACGGTGGTGCTACCTACCTCTCAATGATGGGATGGCACTACTTTAAAGGACATTTACACAGACGAATTCCTTAGGGTAGGTAGGTTCTCGTAGATACTTGCTCTAATTCAAAACAAAACAAATCAAAAATACTTTTCACACCAACACATTTTCAAAAAGCTTTCGAAAGCAATTTTTCAAACACTCTTGAGGACCGATACAAGAGTCGAACTGGAATTTTCAAAGAAACTTTTTAAAAACCCACATTGAAAAGCAAACAAACCATTTTTGAAAACACAAGTGAGCAAGTATCTAAGAGCCCATGGATAACCATGGATAGAAAGGGTGCTAACACCTTCCCTTTCTATAACCTACCTCCCGAACCGAGAGCAATCTCTTTAAGGAATTTTTCTGTGCTTTTGTCCTTTCCATTTGGAGAAAATAAAAGACGGTGGCGACTCTTGCTTCCGCGACATTTCGCGAACCAGCGTTAAACAGTCAGTTCCAGATCCACCGATCACAGCGTGTAATAATGGAAATCAAGATGACGGAGGCTGAATGGGTTCAGAACAGGTTTGACCAATTGAATTTGATTGAGGAGAAGATAATGACAGCCTTGTGCCATGGCCAGTTATATCAAAAAAGAATGAAGAAAGCTTTTGATAAAAAGGTCAAACCTCGTGAATTCAGAGAAGGCGACCTCGTGCTCAGGAAGATCATGTCTTTCAACACTGATTCTAGGGGCAAGTGGACTCCTAATTTTGAAGGCCCGTATGTTATCAAGAAAGCCTTCTCTGGTGGTGCATTAATTCTTGAAACTATGGATGGCGAGGAGTTCCCACGTCCCATGAATGCTGATGCAATCAAGAAATACTTCGCCTAAAGAAATAAAATAACAACTCGCTGACTTGAAAACCCAAAAGGAAGGCTTAGGAAAAAAGGAGCGTCCCGGTAGGCCGAAAACCTGAAAGGGCGGTCTAGGCAAAATTAGAGACCTAAACAGAATAAATTTCCCGCTAAGCTGAAAACCCACAAGGGAAACTTAGGCAAAAGTTAGGGATTTTCTTGGAAAGTAACTATGTCAGACAAGACTTGATCGTTGAAGCAAAAATCTTCTCGGATTCTCACCATACTTCAACAAAGGCTGCTGCTCAGGATTTCAAAAGTTGTTAGGGGAGATAGTGGTCATTGTATCTCAATGTATCTTTTCCATTATGTATTACCATTTCCCAAACTTTGTAATCATCCATGGAGTCTCGCCATTCGCAGACTACCATTCTATTTATGAAATTTGAGCTTTTACCCAATTCTTTATGCTTCTTATTTTATTTAGCTTGCAAAGACTCCATTTATTACTGATAATAACTTTCAAAGCAAAGAGATTAAATAACAAAATTGATTTTTTCAAAAAAATATTTTTTACAATTTACTTTTACTTTGAGATTTGTGATGAAACAATGACAACAAAAATGGTGATCCCAGGAATGGGCAAACTCTGGTTGTTTTGAGGAGTTTTATTCCCCTCGAGGAGGCCTACTCGGGTTGTTTTTGCCGTATTGGGTTTATGGTTCTGGTATCCTCGGTCAAGTTTGGATTCATTTCTCCTTTTTCTAATTTTTCATGATGTGAAGTTTCAATCTGCATTTTTCTCCAATGAAGTAGGCTTGAATTCCCCAACGAAGTTTGTTTTTTTCGATATCAGTCTATTTTATTTGAGACTGGTCTTGCAATCTCCAGTAGGCATGTTACTTTTGAAAAAGAGAACACTGGTTTCCCCGATGAAGCCTGAAGAAGGATGTTCTACCCCAGTATCTCTTTAGTTTGTATACCTCCAGATTATGTTTCTCCTCAATAAAGTTAAAAGCAGACAGTAGGTTTGGTTTCCACAGCTGGCCTTTACCTTTCTTGGAATGATCATCTTGGTTGAAGCTCAGCCGGGTGTTGTTAGTGCCCGAGGCAGTTTGGCCTGGTTGTTCCCTATGTTGTGTATTTGTTTTGTCAGCATGCACACGATAACACTCATAAATTCATACATACATCATGCATAGCTAAAATTGACAAGTCATTGTTCACTAGCATCTGTTAATATTTTTGTTGACGTATTACCCTGTTTTGCAGATTTACGTTGCCCTCTCTTCAATAGAGTGTTGGCCTTAAACAGAAAGTATATATTCTTTCAATTTCCCTACTGAGTTGTCCCTCATAGAAGATTTATGCCTTAGCCTTCCGGTACAGTTCCTTGTTTGGACGAATCTTTTTTTCCCTCTTGAGTTTATTTCTCAAAGGATGAATTCAGGTTGACTGTTTCATTCCAGTTTATTTCTGGTTTGCATCTGTGGTTCCCTGGAAATGCTATTCACTATGGAATCCCAAAACTCCAAGATTTGGTTGGTGCATTTATTTTGCACAAGAAGACTTTATCCCCTTAGCAAGAACATCATGGCATCTCCCCAGGAATTCATACCTCTTACCCCAAAAAATTCATTTCCTTTTACAATCCTCTGTAACCACAAATAGCAAGTTCTCTTTATTTGAGACAGCTTATGTATTTTCCTTTCCAGGCGGAGCGCCTTGGTTAAAGAAGAAGTTGAGACCTGTTCTAGGAGAAATACCAGAATCTTGGGTAATCTTGTTATCTTTTTGCTATCTTCGGTGAACATTGATAGTTCATCATCAGTGAACGACGGTGATATGATATTCTCTTTCTACCTTCAGTTAAAGTTGGTAGACCATCGGCAGTGAACGTCGGTGTTTGTTATCTTTTTGCTACCCTCATTAAACGTTGGTAGTTCATCATCAATGAACAGCGGTGATATGATATTCTCTTTCTACCTTCAGTGAAAGTTGGTAGACCATCAGCAGTGAGCGTCGGTGTTTGTTATCTTTTTGCTACCCTCAGTGAACGTTGGTAGTTCATCACCAGTGAACGGTGGTGATATGATATTCCCTTTCTACCTTCAATGAAAGTTGGTAGACCATCGGCAGTGAACATTGGTGTTTGTTATCTTTTTGCTGCCCTCAGTAAACGTTGGTTGTTCATCATCAGTGAATGGAGGTGATATGATATTCTCTTTCTACCTTCAGTGAAAGTTTGTAGACCATCGGCAGTAAACATTAGTGTTTGTTATCTTTTTTCTACCCTCAGTGAACGTTGGTAGTTCATCGCCAGTGAACGGCGGTGACATGATTTTCTCTTTCTACCTTCAGTGAAAGTTGGTAGGACATTGGCAGTGAACATTGGTGTTTGTTATATTTTTGCTACCCTCAGTGAACGTTGGTAGTTCATCGTAAGTGAACGGTGGTGATATGATACATTCTCTTTCTACCTTCTATGAAAGTTGGTAGGACATTGGCAGTGAATGTCGATGTTTGTTATCTTTCTCTCTGCCTTTAGTAAACGTCGGTAGCTTCGCCTTCAGTAGAAGTTGGTGTGTCCTTTGACCATCTTACCAGCCTCTCTGATTCAATTCTTTTGGTCCACCAGTGATTTATATTCCTGGTGGGGTCACTCCTTTGTTTCTTTATTAATGTTACATCCCCAATGTTACCTTGCATCTCTTTGGTCCTGTTCATATGCATTCATGATCATAAGAATTTTCATGGTATCTTAGGGCCAACAATAGGATTTGTTTTATATTTAAGTATCTTCGATCGCGTCGACACAAATACTTTAAATCTTCGTATCTCCGGATAGAAGAAACTTAAATAAGGGAATTTGTTGTACCCCAATTTTTTCCCCTAAGATCCCTTCATCATACCATGTTGATTCACTCACAACAAGATCACACTAGGATTCTTGGTTCCCCTCCCTACTTTGAGTTTTGCTCCTTTTGAGGGATTACGAAGCACTTTGACTTAAGTTCCTTTTGTGATCATGAATATTGTTTTGATTTCTTCACTTAACTAATAAAATACAATGTTGGCTTGTCTTGCTTGTTATCCATGTAGGTGAAGGGCAATGAGATTTAACAAGTTACTCCATGGGTTCATGAGTTTATTTCCATGCCCTAGTCAATATAGCTTGAGAATTTTAAACCTCACTATTGGATTGGTTTTTGAATAATTGGCATGGAAAGGTTTCTTTGGTTCATCACATTTCAAGGTTATTAGATTTGACTCAAAAGTACAAGGGTTTGATTGGAGAAGTTGTCATGTTTAGGACAAGGCCTTGTTCCTATTGGTCACAAGAGTATATTTCTCTTAAAATTCAAGATATAGAAGTGGTTTTGGTGGCTATGAGTCTTCGTTATCATCCTCAACAACTTCTATTCACAAAACAAGAATATTGGTACAAGAAGTTTGTTCAAACTTGTCAAAGTTCCTCAAGGCATTCTCTTGATCTAGAATCTAGGGTTTTGAACTTCAAAGGAGCATATCTTGCTCACCTTTTGGTATTTTTGAATGATTCCAAATACATCCTTCCCTTCAAAGGGTTATCAACAAATCACTTCAAAAATTCCAAGGAGTTTTCATGTGGAAGAAACTTGGTGAAGAAGAAAGATTACAAGTCATCTAGATGAATCCACAATTTTACATAAGGGACTTCACATGATCATAACTTGGTCAATTTTCATCACCTTGAGTCCATTATTTTTCCATAATGATCTTAAAGGTGTTGACTTTATGCCTTCTTTTATGTGCAAAGTGGGAAAATGGATGGAGGTTGCCTTAAATATGCAAAAGATTATAGGTCATTTCATGATTTTTGGCTAACTTCAACAAGTCACAAGTTTCTCAATTTTTGGATATTTTGAGTGGTTCAGGTTTCAAAATGTCATTCAAGAGATCTACTTCATTCCATCTTTTTTGCTCAAGAGTAAATTCCAAGTGGAAGGCCATGTTTGGATGCAAAAGATTATAGGTCATTTTTGAAGAAGAATATGAAATATTTCTAAGTATGGAAAGCCAGCCCTTTTTCTTCAACTTTGACTCAATGCAACTTTCAACTCAAGCATCCATTTTATTCCATTCTTTTTCCATTGAAAAGCTTGTAACCTCATCTTTCCAAAGCATCAAGAATCATGCCTTGAGACCCCTTGAGTTGAAAATGCCATAGTTTCAAAAATGGTAACTTGGAATTGAAGTTTCCTTGCAAGTCAGAATTTGAATTTCATGTTACAACCTCTAAACCTCAAATTAACACGCATTTTGGGTCTAAACATGATTATCCAACTTTCCCAAGTGGATTAGTGCATCAAAACGCAAGAATTGGATGAGTTTTGATGAAGTTTGGATCACACTTCACTCGTGCATCAGGTTTGCACGAATTCCCTCCAAAACGCATCATTCACCCTTCCTTTTGATCCCATTCGCTTCTCCTATAAATACATGAACTATCCCATTCAATTTCCCATGCTTAGATAGCCAGAATCACCCTGCCAAACTTGCTCCTTAACTCAATTTTCTGTAACTTCAATATCTATTCTCGAGCCTTTTCCAATCCAATTTTTCCATCAATTCACCTTCCTTGATCTTCCCTGAAGCTAACCACATAATTACATTCAAGAATCATGCCCTATATTGCTCCATAAAAGTCCAGTTTCAGAGCTCTGCAACTCAACTTCAATAGGTAGATCCCTTCACCAATTCTTCAAAACTCTGATATCATTGTGTTGCTCTTATTGCCTTGGTTCTAGTTGCAACACTTACCTTTTACTCGAAACACGCTTTGACCATGAAATTTCAAATCCCTTTACAAAAATTTTCTTCCAAATTGCTTGAGCTACAGTTTATATAAATTTGGCGCGAGGGTGTGGTTGTCTTCGTCTTGAAGAGACGAAGCGAATGGCATAGGTCTGAGCTTCTGATTTTACAGTTTGAGAGACCTACAATTCGTGATGGCTGGAGGTTGAAGATGACCAACGTGTCATCTTCCAACCAATGAAGGTGCGCCATATGTATTTTTCAAATCTGATTTAATTAATGATTTTGTACATTATTCACTAATGACCATGATATGCACAACGCGCCAGGTCCCTTGGATTTGATTACTAAAGCATCTTGACTCTCATCCAATGGTCCACATATTTTACTTTTATTTTCTTTTTCTGATTTTTATATTTTAATTGTTTTAAATTTCAAAAAATCATAGAAAACTCATTTTTAGTCCAAAAAATCTGAAAAAAATTATGAAAAATATTTTTGATTATTCTCTTTCTGATTTTTATTTTTTCATAATTTAATTTTATGTTTTGGTATTTTTTATAAATTTTACACTTATTTGATTTGTTTTAAATGTTTAAAAATATTTTTATACATTTTAAAATTCTGAAAAAATGATGGAATAATCCAATGATATTCTGACAAATATTGGTGACCTTATTTTATTTTTGTTCCTGACTTTATTATTTTTTTACCATTTTTTGTTTATTTTACCCATTTATTTTAATTTTAAAAATAGTTTCTAACTTTAAAAAACTACCAAAATTTTTGTAAAATTATTTGAGCCCTTTTCTGATTTTTCTATGGTCTTCCTTTTTATTTCTTGATTAATTTGAAAAAAGTTGATATTCTTCTCATTATTTTTTATTTTTAAAAAACATTTTTAAAATCCTTTTTTTTTTGTATATTAAATGTGATATTATTTTGTGACTATTTTCTGGCTGATCTTGGGTTAGATTTTGGATCATGAACTTTATTAACATCATTGGATCCATGGTGTTGAGTTTAACTCCACAAAAATGGATGAATGATTTTAATAATAGTTTGATTAAAATTTAATTCAAATGTGGTTTGTGTATTTTTTTTCTCCATCCCCTTCTTATTGCACTAGATGTTGTTGGAGCATGATCTCTATATCATGTCTCAAAATAAATGGTGCATAGATTGCTATTGACCGTCCCCAAAATAGGTGTGACTTCTATATAAGTCCACTTACGATTGTTTAACATAGCGCTAAATTTAGTCCTGATTCAAATAAATGATCATTCGTGGCCCAAACTTATGATTACAAGCCCAAGTATGTTAATTTGATCTCTTTGATCCAATAACCTTGAGATTTATTGTGTGGAGGCTTTGGTTCTACCAATCCTCTAATGGATCTATAACACTTTTGGGTAACGTGGATCACTTAGACATCATTGATCATTAAATGGTACTTATGATAATTCCAAATGGATGATATACTTGACAAAAAGCAAATGCAACTTGTTGTGTGGAGGCTTTGGTTCTACCAATCCTCTAATGAGTTCCAAATGCAAGTTTCAAGATTGTCATCCAACTAACCACTAATTATTGACTTGTTTCACCTTATGCTTTCATTCTTTTTTATTCTTTATGTACTATTTACTTTTAGCATTTACATTTCATGCCATTTTCATCTTTGCTCATTTGAGCATTTATTTTCTTGTCATTTTTACTTTTCTCACTTGAGCTTTTCTTTTCCTTTCTTAAGATACTTAATAATCAACATAAACCTAAAAAAAATTTAATGGTACTTGGACTATTTGGTTACTATCCTTGGCATTATGGAGCATGGGACCTTTTTTCTTGGACTTAGGATTAGAAACCTTGGCTTATCTTGGAGACCTTGTGATCTTATCTGATTATTTTGTCTGGAGTTCTTGAGGTTTACCTGAAGACATTGTGTTGCTTGTTTGTTTTTGTGTTCAGGTTTTTGTGATTACACCTTTTGTTTGTAATCTGGAATTCACCCGTATACAGCCGTTACTCTACCCAATTTTTGTGAAGACTTAATACACTTGAAGTTTTGTTTTCTCAAGAGGTCTAGTATCTTTGCTTGCTTGGTTTCAATCAAAATAATGGGAATTCTATCTTGGCTCATAATGTTAAGTATTGGCTTTTTTGTTGGTTAGATGGTTCTTATCCCTAGCTTTTACCTTATGCATTAGGATAGTCTCTTCTTCTCCTCCCATCTTCTTTAATTTCAAAATCTTCTACCTCCTTTTGAAAACTCTTCTTATTTTGAAACTTGAACTATTTTCATAATAAAATTGGACTTAGGTCCATGTATTTTCAAAACATTTTCATAAATAAACTCCAAACAACTTAATAATACATTTACATCTTTTTGTTAGAAGACTAAAAGTCAATCAATCTCATTTCAAACCATTTTGCCACTTTGGCTTTTTACCTTTAAAATTTTCTCAAAAGATTAGACTCTTGTCAATCCTTGTAGTGATGCAAACAACTATACTTCTACAACATGTAGTGAAGAGAGATATTTTCCACTTGGGTGTTGAGTGAAGCATTGTTGATTTTGAAATCCAATCCATATCCTCCACTTTGAGATGATGCAAATTCTCCTTTCTCATGATTGTGGGTAGTAAGTGTATTTTCCACACAGACAATGACGATGATGTTTTATCTTATAAAATTAACCAACACATTTGTGTTTTTTTTTAATTTTTGAAAGAGGAACTATGTGTACCCTTATCCCCTATTGCACGAAAGGTGGTACGTAAGAACTAAAGATTCGCATCTGCAGCGGGTGCAAAAAATCATAAAAAATATATTTCTTTTCTCACCTCCACCATCCATCTTATATACAACAGTTTTTATAGCCAAAATATACAGATTTTACAAAGAGGTTCCTGTAGAGTACCATAGATGTTTAGGGTGCTAATACCTTCCCTTTGCTTAACCAACCCCCTTACCTTGAATCTTTCCCCCTCTCATTGGGTTATTCCCTCTTTTCCCATTCCTTTGGAAACAATAAAGCATGGTGGCGATTTTTATTTTGATTTGTATAAAGTCTAGTCAATCTAATGGCTTATTTTTGAACATTTCTACCGCTACACATACAAAAAGGGAAATTACAAAATCATGCCTCGGGTATGAAATTACAATCTTAGAATATCCTTGGGAAACTGAACTTCTATAAGGAATAAGCAGTTTGAACTAACAACTACTCGATAAAAACTACAACGCATGATTGCAACCCCAACATGTCAACTCTGAGGAGAAATGCCACTGAACAGTGGAGTTTGGAAAGGATATTGCAAAAATAAATTGCAATCCACTGAAAAAAGAAATTATCTTGACTTCAAATAACTCCTAAATTCCTGGGGAGAAGATCCATTCTCCTCCTGTAGAGAAATAAGGAATGCTTCACTAGGGAATAAGGAACTCTGAGGAGAAACCCCTTAGCAGACATACCTTTATCACGTAGCAATGGATCCTTTATTTGGAAAGTAAGTCCTTCTAGGGAGTAGCATTTTCGTTAAGAACCTTGTATGGGTAACAATCTCAAATGCTCTCTTCTTTATTATGGATACTCTGCCGAGGACACCAACCCAAACTTTGATTGGAGATAATAATAATGACTTCTTATGGAAAAAACACCAATAACCCGGACTTAGGTCTCTAATGAGTAGAGGATAATCAATCCTTACTTCCCGACATTCACAAATTGTTTAGTTTGTGTCCAGGCTCAGCCTGCTTAAACTATGCATTGAGGGATGCCCCTGCATAATACTTTACCCGAGTCCATAGGGCCTATGAAGATAATTGCCTCGAGAGGACTTTCTAAGATCTGTACTGTTAAGATAATTTTCCCTAGTATTATAAACTTCAGAACACTGCCCTGATTGGCTAGAGTTGGAAGCGGTTTCAACCATTCTTGAGTGAATACCCCTGCAGTCTTCAGATTCTAAAATGATTCTCCTCTCATCAACGGATTCTCAGAGAGATTTGCAAAATCTCGACATAACTACCATTGTTTGAATGCACTTGATGGATTGAATCCCAACTTGAATGCCCCAGATTGAATAATTTTGAGATATCTCATCTCGACTTTGATTGTCTCTGGCTGGCTACATTCGACAACAAACAATACTGAGAAAACAAACTTACTCATACTCAATAAAGTCTTAAACTTTTCCTTTTTAGGGTAATTAACTTACATCTTGAAAGTAGGATAGTACACAACCATACTTCTCCACTTGAATTAACTCATGTTCTAACAGATACTAAAAGCAAATTGTCGCTTAGGACCAAACTGAAAGTGATACACCCTTGCTCAACATAGACTTCTAGGTAAAACTTTCCCACAGTCTACCTCAGATCATTTCTCAAATTTGTTTTCTTTTACTCAATGGAGTTAATAGAAGATCTTCCCCAGATTAAGATCATTCTCAAAAATTATTTACCCCTCAACGGTATCCTGAAGTAACTTGTCCCCCGAGAAAACCAAACTTTCATCTTATGCTCATTATGCAAGCCTAATTGATGTTTAAGCACTTGTTCATATGCAAATAATTTTTTATTCCAATAATGATAATTCTAATCCAAATCCCATGCTTGTCTTAAAGTTAAAAACTTTTATTGAAAAGATGTCAAAACATCGCGTTTTTTTCTGGTACAAAAGAAAGTAAAAAGATGGAGTGATACAAACTCAAAAATTTTAGCAAGCCTCCTAGGAGTCAGATTAACGTACTCTCGTTACAGTGTTGCTTCAATTTAACCCATGCTTCAGTTATGACTTTCAAGGGTTGCAGTGTGGCCTAGTTCACGGTTTTAGAAAAAAGGATTTAAGGTATAAAATTATTTAGTACCCACCCATTCTCCATGATGTTCTCCATTCCTACGTTCATTTAACTCGATACGAGTACTCATCTCTCACAAGGAGTTTGCAATGATTGATGAACCACTGATTTTCTTGGACATGACGGTCGCTTCACCTTTTTTGTTTTGGTGTCTGATCACATGACTTTGTTCTTTGCTGAGGATTTTATTTGGTAATCCTTTTCTGCTGTTCAGGCTTTTCATTTTTCCTTTTTCGCTTTCCCTAACTTTTGCTTGGGCAAATAATTTTTAATTTTGATTTTGAAGTCTAGCGGGATGCCCTAACTTTTTCCTAAGTCATTTTCTTTCAAGCTTTTTTATTTTTGACTTAGCGGGCATTTTTCTTTTTCTTTTTTTCCATTCTTTTTCTTTTTGAACAGGTCGTGTGACCCTGAGTCTTTTGACTTGTTGAAGAGTTGTGACTGCCTCATTCTTTGGATGATGAAGAATAACCATTGTTGTATATTCATCTTTTGTCCTCCTGACAGATGAAGAATAATCATTGTGGTTGATCCTTATATGCACTCTCCTGATGAGATTTGGATACCCAAACAGATTAACTGAACACTACCCTGCACCGAGTTAAAAAATAAGGGTTTTTTTCTGAACAGAAAAGAAACTCCTACTTCAAGGCTCAAGGAAGTTAACAAGGGTTTCACTCCCTTATATCTCCGGTTTTGGGAATTTTAAACAATGAATGTACATCGTCAGCAGGGCTTTCATTCAAAAGTATGCCGTTTGAGATTCTAGGTATTATGTTCATCATCCTCCCTCCAAAGTTATTTTCTTTGTTCAGAAGAGTTGAGTATCAAAATCAAAGAAAAACCATTTAAGAGTGAATACGAATGGATAAATTCAATACAAACATATTCAATGCATTATGGTTAATATTCAAAAACAAGCAAGCTTTACATACAAGAAAGTACTGAACCAAACAAGAAATATTACAAATGGGAATGCAAATGATATTTGAATATGCCATGTTGAGGAGACTTGACTTTGTATGGACTTATTGCTTCAGAAGATACTCCGGAGGTCTTTACATTTACTAAGTCAAACGAGACTTCAAATTTGACCAGCTGGCGCAAGATTGATAGCTTTTGCATCAATCAAGTGTTGCACCTTGTCTTTGAATGCCTTATAGTCTTTGATGGAATGGCCTGGTGCCCTGGCGGGATAACTACACTTAACGTTGGGATTAAATCCCTCGGAATAAGGAGGAAACATAAGATCCAACTTCTTGGTTTCACCAAAAAAACTTTGAGTAATTACAGGAACAATTAACAATAAGGCACAGGAATGGTGTCAAACACGCTTTTCGGCTTCTGGTCCTTCTACTTTCCCTATTACTGACGTTTATATCGATAGGTTTGTGGCTGCAGCGCACCTTGAGTTGATTGGGCATAAGGATGATATTGATTCTGATTAACCATCTAATTCTCACGACTTTGAATAGGAAATGATTGATGGAGAGGAACCTTTGGAAGCACATGCAATAGACAATATTACCTGGGGCGCGAAGTAGAGCCTCGAACGCGAGAAGGCATAACCATCTTCCCAGCAGCAGTTGGGGTAGGATTGATTTGCACGCTTAGACGCTTAGGAGTAAACAAAATTATCCATGCATTAAGAAAATCATATACCATATGCTTAAAATCTATACAATTTTCAGTATCATGACTGGGTGCCCCAGAATGGAACTCACACCAAGCATTGTCATCATAACCAGGTGGAAGCTTTGCGGAAGAACAAATTAAAGTACGAAGCTCAACCAAATGATACCCAAGAAATCAAGTAAGTAACTAAGCATACAATATTGGAATAGGATAAAATTGCCTCGTAGGCTTCTTTGACTTTTGCTGAAGAGCCTCACCCTTTGGATTATCTTGGGGATCAATAATTGGTTGTAGAGTGGAAGACCCTAAAACACAAGGTTTATGAGGAGATACATGAATTACTCTACTACTTGAAGGTTCCTCTAGAGTATGGGCAAGAACAACAACCCCTGTTATGGTAGAAAGTATAGGATCATCTTCCTTTCTCAACATCATCTTCAGAACTTCCATGACAAAACTCAGTTGAGTCTTTAACTGATGATTCTCCTCCTTCAAGAGTTCCTGACCACGAGCTAAAACTTGTATATCCACCATGAACATCCCGATATGACCCTTCAAATCATCCAATTTCCCGCTAAGTTGTTCCATATCTTAATTCTGATTACAAAGCGGTGAGAAGTCAAGATTTGTTGTTCTAAAGAGAAAATACTAAGTCTAAATAAGAATTCCCCACTCTAAGTATCTGTTGTAGCTGCATGAAGATGCATGAGTGGATGCATTGCCATGTTCAATCATTTTCAAGGAACCCGCATGCTTTTAATTTTGATTTTGATCCAGAGATGGACAAACACAACATAAGGTTCACAAGCATGATTCCTTGGAAATAGAAAGAACGTGTGTATTAACTTTTTTTCATGCATACATTTTTTACACATTTATTTTTTTGCGAAAATAAGTATGCCATGATGGAAGTGCAATACTCATGGAATCAAGGTTTCCACAATACTAGTAGTTGTGTTGTCTCTGAACATGCCAAGAATAGTATAACCACAAATATGGAACATGACCAAAAAACCATAGTCACCATCAGAACATAGGTTCACCATCAGAGCATATTCACCAACAGAACATAGTCACCATCAATACCTGTAAAAAAAATTCCCTCCCCACTCACGTGTGAAGACTAGGTCTAGGTAAGGTTAATGGTAACTCAGAACCTTGGGTCCGCCTAAAAATACTATCATTGTAACACCTATGTGATAACGATAGCATCTCATTTAAACCTCATATGAGCATGGACGACATGTTTGCACTAGAAGGACCTACGTCTAGTAGTCATCATGTTCCACTCTATTACTGTTATTTACCATTTGGCCTGGATATTGGGCATTTTACCTCATAGTAACACCCACCCAACAAGGAAACACTGAATCCAGCACAGCAGAAACCAGTATATGGAAAGCAATAAAGATGCAATGCAAACATATGCTCAGATAAACATGTACAAATGAATAACTGAAAAGCATAAAAATAAACACCCAAGGAAAATAAAACAAGAGCTAGGAGCGACTCCGGAATGGACCAACATTTGGTCAATCTTTCCCCAGTGAAGTCACCACCTGAAACAACTGGCGGAACAAATCATCTACATGAAATCAATGAAGTCTCCATCGAAGATTTTTTATCCCACAGGAAGGGAAAGGTAAACATCGAGTAAACCTGAGAAGGATGAAATCATGATCAAATGACCGAGAGATACGAGTAAGATAGTCGATTACGCAAGGGGCAAGTATTAGCAACCCTCACGTTTGTGGTACCTCACGAGATCCACTCTTATTGTTCTAATAAAAGGGTGTGTTCAAATCATAACCAAGATATCAAATAATCAAGGCAAGAGAAGAACTAAAGGGAATCAACATAAGTGACTAAGAACCTGCCAAGATATTGTGGATTGAGGTAGGAGATAGAGGGCAATAATGAGATCACATCAAAGAGTCGACGTTTCACAAATGCGAGCTAAAGACAAAATATGGAGGATTGGTTACGGATCCCTTTTCCATCTGGTCGACTTGATAAAATGAGCATCAAAGTTTAAAGCATCAACACATAGCGTGTACTACGAACGACACAAACCAGAAATGGCAGGATCGGTTGTGGACCCTCTGTCGCCTTGACTTCTTTGAGGACTTATCATTGGGGAATGGGAATGGGACGCCTTCATCGAGGTCTTTCGCACAAATGTAAACACAAAATGGAAAACAAATAAGCACAATTAGAATTGCCTTAAACAGGTTTTTAAATAAACCAGATTTGCCTCAAAGGGACTCTCCGAACATACATCTTTATCCTACTTCTCATGGAAAGGAAAGCGGTAAATGATGCTGAAACATAAACCAGTATCAATGTAATACCAAACGAACAAGAGTTCGTAGCAAGAAATAAAAGGCACAAATACTCTAGAAAACTTTGCGCAAGATAACATCAACAACATAATAGTAAAAATGTGTGTCGGTCAATAAAGCACAATGGGAATGCGTGTAAGACATGTCCGCAATAAACGGAACACCTGCACACAAATTCACATCCAGAAAAAAATGAAAACAGTGCATATTTTTCATGAAATGAGAATCAAAGTAAATCGTGTCGGATGCGAATCCAGAAATCCACAAATGAAGTAGTATATCATGCTTTTTGATCGAATAATCAATGCATTAATTAAACGATCAAAAGCTCTCAAAGTACCTTGCACAAGCCAACAAACACGTTAAAGATAACAAGGAAGCGAAATTTGAGTTATGCACACTCATCACAATTCAATTTGTGATTAAATCATGAAGAAGTAGAAATTAAATGAACATTGAAACCATAAATGTAAACTCCGGGAAGCATCGCATCACAAACATGAGTGCATAAAAAGTCGGTATAAAATCGCTCGAAAACAGTATTGGTAGCTATCATACTTACCAAGAAGCTCACCTAAGCAATCACCATGAATTAAATCACCTTGCAAGTGCTATTTACCTTTCCCAGAAAGCAACATCGTGCCAAATAATAGCTAAAAAAAATCACATCAAAAACGGTTAAATTTGACACAAATAGTCAATAAATGCACAAACATGTCTAAACAAACTTCAAATGAATTATGAAAGGCAATTTGGGACATGTTTACATTTTCGGAAAGCCACTTATACTTGAATCGTTTATGATCGAAATCAATTTCAACAATTGCACATGGATGCAAAAACAAACTTTTTGATTCAAGTATTATTGCTTAGGAATTGTAAACGTGTTACAAACGATAAACTCACAACAGATGCCTTAATTCCAAGCATAAATCAATAATTAAGTGTTAATGCAATTTCAAACAATTTTAGGTTATCAATGTCAAAGAAATAGATCCATCAACAAATTGGTATCAAATTACATTAACTCATGAAATTGCACTTAAACCACATCACAATTCAAGAATAAAAAATTACTGGTATGATTCGACATCAAAAGTCACAATCCAAAGTCCACATGAATTCTCTTGTTCAAGAATTAAGCATTTTCTCAAAATGTTCAACTCATGAAGTTAATTAAAATCAACTCAATGCTTATGGTCAATTCAAGAATCAAAACTAACTCATCAATTCGCATAAAGTTCAACCAATTCCCCTTGTCTTCATTATCAAACCACTTCAAGCAACTTCTCAAACTTCAATTTCAAGATTTACTATCTCAATCTAATTTACTGTTAGAACATAGTTTGGTTTTACATCCTTGTAAGAGTTATGATGATAACAAACACAGAAAGAACAATTATTCTCTCTAATAAAGTATTTTAATATGCAGGGAAGTTCTGATGTAGGAATCATGGAAGATGAGAAAGATTATTGTTAAAGCTCTGATATGACACATCTTACTTAGAAGAAAACATGTATAACATGCTTAAAAAAAGAAGTTCTGATGTTACAACTTCTGAGTGCACCAACGCTGCGAACAAGAACTTTGATATTCTGATACATAAAGTTCTGAAAAGCTCTAAAGGAGTCTGAACATTAACATTCATCTTCTGATGTGATCTTGAGTAAACATGTTCTGAAGCGTTACATTTTATTCATTACAAATCTAAAGTAACAGTTGAATCAAGACAAGAATCTATATGTTTTGAAAGAACATTAACCACTATTTATCAACCTTCCAAAAGCATCTTCTTATGTCTCTCATGCATTTCCTATATAAAGAATACGTGAAGAAGAAATCATACACGATTTTGCTGCACACTAAAAAAGAGAAATCTCATTACCTTTCTATCTTTTGCTTTTCAACTGTGTAATACATCACTGTAGTGATATTATTTTATCTAGAAAACATCTATCTACACATTTTCAATTATATTATTGTGTAATACCTTGAGAAAGCCGAGTTTTGGTTTAATCTCAAGAAGACCTTGACAACTGTCATTGTATTTGTATAATCAAGTTTGATTAGTGGATTAAGACCTCATTTGAGAGAGGCGAAATCACCTTGGCGGGTGGACTGGATTAGTTTGAGTTCAAACGAACCAGGATAACCAATGTGTCTATTGCTTTAGTTTTAAAAACCCCAATTCAAACCCCCTTTTGTTATGTTTTTCCATTCTTCAATTGGCATCAGAGCGCCTGGTTTTGGGTGCAAACACTTAACCGTGTCAGAAAAAGATCCAAGCAAGAAAAACACTATGGTGGGACCAAGTCAGATCATCAGCAATGACAATCATGATAAGAAAGACAGAATCAGTGGCAATCCTCTGATATTTGATGGTGAGAACTTTTATTACATAAAGACAAAATCAGGAGTTTCTTTCTAGCTTATGATGCTGATCTCGGGGATATGGTGACTGATGGATACGTACATCCAGTTGACGAAAGCGGTCAGAATATCGACAAAAAGAGAATGCAAGTCATCAAAAGAAAGAATTCAGAAATCATCATAAAGCTAGAACAATCCTCTTGAGTGTTATCTCGTACACCGAGTATGAGAAGATCACAAACAGAGAATCAACCAAAAACATGTTTGACTCCTTGAGAATGACGCATGAAGGCAACATGTAAGTCAAAAAAACCAATGCTCTTGTTCTCATTTAGAATTAAGAGGCCTTCAAAATGGAAGAAGATGAAACAGTTGAAATTATGTTCTCAAGGTTTCAAATTCTGGTTACTGGGCTAAAAGTTCTGGAAAAAGGGTACTCAACAGCAGATCATGTAAAGAAAATCATCAGAAGCTTACCCAAGAAATGGAGACTTATGGTTATAGCGTTAAAACTAGCCAAAGATCTGGAAAAAATATTTCTTGAAGAACTGAACAGCTCCTTGAGAAGTCGTGAGATAGAACTAGAAGAAGATGAGACCCATAAAAAAGGTAAGTCTCTCGCTCTCAAATCTAATAAAAAATATGAACCTAATGTTTTTCAGGAAAAAGAAGAAAACTCATATGGATCCTCGTCAGGAGATGACGAACTATCTCTTCTCTCCAGAAGAGTCAATCAGCTATGGAAGCAAAGGCAGGGGAAATTTAGAACTCCCAGAAGAACAGGGAATCATTCGGAATCATCTTCTTGAATATAGTAAATCTAGTAAAAGAGATATTATTTGCTACTAATGCAATGAACAAGGTAATTACAAAAGCGACTGTCCAAATCTTCAAAAAGAAAAACCTAAAAAGAATTTCTTCAAAGAAAGGAAGAAAAGCCTTATGGCAACATGGGATGACTCGGAATCTTCTGAAGTTGAAAAAGAATTAGAAGATGAACGAGCCAACATAGCCTTAATGGCCAACATATCAGATGACACTGGATCAGCTGAATCAGAGTCAGACTCAAAGGCAGGAGAGGTTTTCTCTAACTTTTCTAAATCTCAATTAGAAGAAAGCATGTCAGAAATTCTTGAAAGATATCAACAACTTTGAGTCAAAAACAAGAACCTGAAAAAGGATCTAATATCTGACTCTAAAGAAACTAAGAAACTAAATAGAAAACTCTGATCTAAAAGAAACTATTTCTAAACTCGAAAATGAAAATTATGTTATTAAAAATAAATTACAAAAAGGTCAAAAAGAAACTGTTTCAGAAGTTTCTAATAAATCTGATAGAATCATAAAAGAATGTGATCATAGCTTTTAAAGATTTCTAGATAAAAACATATATAGGAGCAAGATGGCTTCAATGATCTATGGAGTTAGCAGAAATGGTAGAAAAGGTATAGGATATAAGGGTAAAGAATTTCAAACAAAGAAAGTTGATGATATAGTCATAAAACACACACCTCTTTATTCACACTTCAACTCTGGACATACACATGACATAAAGTATATTAATAATGTTTTTTCTGCTAAACCAAAATTCAAATAGAACTTTGGTAACTCTAACAAACAAGGACCCAAAAAGATATAGGTACCTAAGGACAAAATTATTTATATGGCAGATGTCTTTAACAGAAAAGTTGAAATACCAATCTTGGTACCTAGAATTTGGATTCTCTCGACACATGACGGGAAGAAAGAATATGTTCCAAAGTATGAAGCTTAAATTTGGAGGCTCTGTAGGTTTCAGAGGCAATCAGAAAGGAGAGATTATTAGCTCTGGAACTATTGGTAATGGTACACTTCCTTTTATAACTAATGTTATGTTAGTAGACAGATTAATGCATAACCTGTTATCCATAAGTCAATTAAGTGATAACGGTTATGCTATAATATTTAATCAAAAGTCCTGTAAATTAGTTAGTCAAAAAGATGGATCTATCCTTTTTAATGGGAAGAGAAAGAATAACATTTACAAAATAAAACTTTCTGAACTAAAAAGTCAGAATGTAAAATGCCTAATGTCTGTTAACGACGAGCAATGGGTCTGACACTTAAGATTGAAGCATTTTAGTATGATAAGAATGTCTCAGATTAACAAACTCAATCTGGTCAGAGGACTTCCTAACCTGAAGTTCTTCTCAGATGCTCTGTGTGAAGCATGTCAAAAAGGAAAGTTTACAAGACCTTCTTTCAAATCAAAAAATGTTGTTTCTACCTCTAGACCATTAGAACTTCTGCATATAAATCTATTTGGACTAGTGAAAATTGCATCCATCAATAGAAAGAAGTATGGATTAGTGATCGTAGATAACTATAGCAGATGGACATGGATAAAGTTCTTAAGACAGAAGGACGAGTCACATTATATGTTCATTACCTTCTATAACCAAGTTCAAAATGAAAAAGATTTTAGGGTTGTTAAAGTCAGAAGTGATCATGGTGGGGAATTTGAAAACAAAAAATTTGAAAATTTTTTTAATGAGAATGGCATCTCTCATGATTTCTCTTGTCCTAGAACTCCTCAACAAAATAGAGTTGTAGAACGAGAGAATAGAAATTTACAAGAAATAGCCAGAACCATGATCAACGAGACTAACATTGCTAAGATCTTCTTGGCAGAAGCAATTAACATAGTATGTTATATTCAGAATACAATCTCCATAAGACCTATTCTAGATAAGAATCCATATGAACTATGAACAGAAAGCCCAACATCTCTTATTTCCATCCATTTGGATGTACCTATTTTATTCTTAACACTAAAGAACAACTGAACAAGTTTGATTCTAAAGCACAAAAGTGTCTCATGTTAGGATACTCTTAACACTCAAAATGTTACAGAGTATATAACACAGAAACATGGATTGTGGAAGAATCTATCAGGGTCAAATTTGATGATAAGCTTGTCTCTCAAAAGTCAAAGCAGGGTAAATTTTTTGCAGATATAGAAGTTCAATTTACAGGTACTAAGGAAAGAGCATCATAAGTTCTTAATAAAGAATCACAGTCAAATACAGAAGAGGATGTCACAAATATTACAGCAACATTTGAAGACCCCATCCAGAAAAGAGAATCCAGAAGAAGCTTAGCACATACGGAAAACACGATTCTAGGAAAGAAAGAAGACCCAATCAGAAAAAGATCTACATTCAGAAATTGTTAAGAATTGCTCGTGGAATTAGTGTCTTTGATTGAGCTAATATCCATTGATGAAACTCGTCTAGAAAATGACTGGATCCTTGCAATGCAGGAAGAACTAAATTAATTTACCATAAATGATGTGTGGGATCTAGTTCCTAAACCAAAAGGCTTTAACATCATTGGAACCAAATGGGTCTTCAGAAACAAGCTAAATGAACAAGGAGAAGTTTTCAGAAATAAAGCACGACTGGTGGCACAAGGTTATAGTCAGCAAGAAGGGATAGACTATACAAAAACCTTTGCTCTAGTCACCAGGTTAGAATCTATCAGATTTTTAATTTCTTTTGCTCTAAATAATGGCATCACTCTTTATCAGATGCATGTTAAAAGTTATTTTTTAAATGATTACATTGATGAAGAAGTTTATGTGCACCAACCCCTAGCTTTGAAAAATTGAAACATCCAGAATATGTCTATAAACTGAAGAAATCATTATATGGTATGAAATAAGCTCCCAGAGCTTGGTATGAAATACTAAGTAATTTTCTGTTAGAAAATGATTTTACCAGAGGGAATGTGGACACAACCTTATTTTGTAAACTGTTTAAAAATGACATTTTTAGTTTGTTAAATTTACGTAGATGATATAATTTTTAGATATGCTAAAGCCTCTTGGAGAAAAGAATTTGCTAAGTCTATGCAGGAAGATTTTGAAATGAGCTTGATGGGCAAACTCAAGTTCCTTCTGGGTATCCAAATCAATCAAACTCCAGAAGGAACCTACATTCATCAAAGCAAGTATGTCAAAAAACTTCTTAAGAAATTTGACTTATCAGAATGTAAGCCATCCAAAACTCCTATGCATCCCACATGCATTCCGGAAAGGGAAGAGGTAGGTAAGAAGGTAGAACAGAAGCTCTACAGAGGTATGATTGTTATCTCTTATATTTAACAGCTTTGATACCTGATATTCTGTATAGCATTTTTCTATGTGCTAGATTCTAGTCAGATCCTATAGAATCTCACTTAACAGTAGTTATGCAAATTTTCAAGTATCTGAAAGTTACTACTAATCTTGGTCTTTGCTATAGAAAATCTAAAGAATACCAATTAGTAGGGTACTGTGACACCGACTTTACCAGAGACAAAATAGAAAGAAAAAGTACTTCTGGAAGTTGCCATTTTCTGGTAGACAATTTAATCTCGTGGTCCAGCAAAAGATAATCCACCATTGCACTATCAACTGCTGAAGCCGAATATATAGCAGCAGCTGGATGCAGCACACAGATGCTCTGGATTAAAAGTCAGCTTGAAGACTTCAACATATATGAGAGTAACATTCCTATCCTTTGTGACAATACTTCTGCTATTTTTCTTTCAAAAAATCCTATTTTACATTCTAGGGCTAAACATATAGAAATTAAACATAATTTTATTAGGGACTATATTCAGAAGGGAATTATCTCTTTAAAATATATAAACACAGACCATCAATGGGTTGATGTCTACACTAAACCCCTTTCTAAAGATAGATTTAATTTCATTCTGAAACATCTCAGTATGAAATTATGCCCAGAAGGATAATGTTATTTCTGTATACTTTAACCCTCAAAACTTTATGCTTTAATTTTCTTTGTATGAACATCTGATCAATAGTTCTTCAGAAGTGAGAAGGAAATTTGTATCGGGATCTATCCAGAAGATCTGAACATTCTCCATAAACAGTTCATTTATAAGATAGAAGCATGCAGCTCACTATATCAACATTTGTTAAACTCTAAACACAAAGTCTTCCTTTAAGGCTGAACACGTGTTCAAATTCTGAAATGACTGGAACGATTTAGTTAATGCATTTAGGCTCGAGTCAAATCGGTAATTGTTTCATATCTTCACGTTATCCCTCTTTTCAGGAATCATTAAATGTATGTAATAATTTTCTTTAAATCCTTTTATTTTTAACTAAAACTGCTATTTTCTTTCTGTTGGCTATATATATACTTCGTTCGTTCATAATCACTATCACACTTCCACTCTCACTCATTTTTCCTCTCTTCAAACTGTTCATCTTTTAAAACACCCTAAAAGAGCTTGTGTGAACAAATTTCTCAAGGTTCTTAAAACATTCCTGGTTCTTCCTCCTCAAATGAAGAAAGGTACATAGAACCCTCAAGAATAATTCTCACACCCATTGATTCTCTGGAAGTTCTGTGTGAGCTTATTGTTGATTTCATAAGAATGAAAGAAAACGAGTATGATTTAATCCCTGATGTTGAGTTCCAAGGATGGACTAAGTATTTTGATCACCTCATAGGTCCAGTTTTTCCAAAACTTGTTAAAGAATTCTGGATCCATGCCACAGTTTCAAATCATCAGGTAACATACTATGTTATGGGAAATAAGATCATTATCACTTAAGATCTCATTGGGAAACTCATAGGTCACGAAAATGAAGGTATTCGATGCAGTGACATGGCTGACAAAAGTTCTGACCTAACCAAGGTCTCAAAGGAAATCTTTACTTATGGCTAACCATACAACAAAATCAAAGATCTTAAGGATTACTTCAGAATTTGGTCCAAAATAATTTTGGGATGCATCAATCATAGGAAGCCTACCAGTTCTTCAGACTACATCAACATTGATCAACAGTACCTTTTGTACTTCATCGCCACCAAAGCAAAATTTTATCTTCCACGTCTTCTATTCAATCATCTAAAGACCAATGTAAAAGAAAAAAAGAAGAAGAAAGAACAAAGAAAGCTTGGATCCCTCTGGGAAGACTCATTTCAGATATTCTGATAGAAAACAGACTAATATAGTATATGGCTGGGGCTCAACAAGCTAGCGCTCTGGAAGCTTGTGTTAGTAAACCTCTCAACGCCAAGAATCTGAAGAATATGAAGATTATCGAAACTATTGAGAAGGGCCCAACAATCACCACCAAGGAAGTCATCACCACCCGAAGGGTGCCTCTGAAGGATTTTCCTCTCTTCACTCAAGCAGATTCTTCTCCAAAAATTGTTCTCGGGTATCTAGAAGCATACTAGAGTGATGGTACAATTCCAGATGTGAACATTCTTGATCTAAGGAAACAGCCTCTGGAAGTTGCTCCCATAAAATCAAGAAAAAGGAAAGCAACTGGAGAAGGAACTTCTCAGAAGATTCCGAAAGCTGCCAAAAAGAAAGGTAACTCGTCTTTTGTTTCTTTTATTGAATCAGTATTTTTTTTCAACACCTGAAACCCCTCATCTCTAAAGCCCACAGAAGATCCATCTCCTCAAAACTTTGATTATTTTTACCTAGAATTTTACACTTAATTACCTCTAAATAGTCCTCTGAACAATCCACCTTCTACCCATTTTGACCAAACTCAGTCTGAACTTGCACAAGTTCTCTCTGATATTGATCAATTTTATCCGCTGTTTGAAGCTCACAAAATTGAAAATCCAAATTTTGATTTTGATACCACGACATCCATCCCTGACATGACTTTTCCTCTCATGGTCTCTCAACCACCAATAATTCCCACAACTTCTTCAAAGACATTCTCCATTCCAGATCTTCCATCTCCTTATCATTCAGCTCCACTATATTCACCCATAATCCTTTCTGACTCTCCCTCTCCAAATAACTACCCAGAAGATCCCCTTAGAACAATCATTAATTTAGAAGCTTAGGACAATCTTGTCACAAGCTCTCAGAAAATTGTTGTTCTGAAACCAAAACCAAAAATCTCCAAAGAAGATGTTGGTAAATCCTTGCTAATTTTTTAAACAGAACTACAGAAATGTGTTAACTCTCTAAAGTTGCGTTGCATAGAGAATCTCAATTCAGCTGCTTCTGATTCTCATTGGAACCAGTTAAGAAAATGGATCAAATATGAATCTCTAAAGCTAAATGAGCTTAGTCATGAAATCCCTCAATGGAACTTCTGCGATCACCTGAAAATCTTCAAGGATCAAGTTCTACAAACACCTGGTAAAGAAGCCCCTCCTTTTGCTGGACAATGCCCCTTGGGAAGCTCATCAGACATCAGAGTATAATGAACCATCTCCTGATCCTTTTCCTCTAGTCATGTTTCAAGACAAAGGCAAGGAAGTCGAAGAATCTCCTGCGCCATAATCAACTGTAGTAAGTTCTGAAAAAGTTGTCTCTTCTACTTAAACAACCTCATCTTCTCTTGTGTTGAAAACTATGGAGGAATTGAAGAAATAAAATGTTGTGTTTAAGGAAAGGTTAGACAAGCAGGATAAAACTAGCAAGGAAATTAAGGGGGTTCTTGGGAAACAAGAGGAATCGAACAATCAGATCAAGAGTTTATTGGAAGCCTTGTTCACACGACTTCCACCTCCTCAACCTTAGTTCTGAAAAAAAATTTTAATTATTTTGTTTCTTATTTTAATATTCTTGTTATTCACCTACTTCTGTTTATCTTGATTTTTTTAATACAAAATGCATTTCATTATTTACGTGTTTTTTATTACTTTTTGATTATTGACAAAAAAAGGGGGGGGAACATTAGATATTTTGAATATAACAGTATCGAGACTCAGTCTCAAACATTTTGAATATTATAAATTCTATTTTTTATCCTCTGAAAGCAAACAGGAAAATCTATTGAAAAGCAACTTCTAAAAGTAACTCTGTTGAGGACAGTTGTGGACGCATCAAAAATCTTCTTTTCAAAACTCTGATCAGAACATCTTCAAGGAAGTGTTTTTTTCTTTATCTGAGTATCCAACTCAGGGGGGGACTTTGATGCTTTATGTTCTTAAAGTATTCTATAAAAATATACAAGTTTTTGTCATCATCAAAAAGTGGGAGATTGTTAGAACATAATTTGGTCCTACATCCTCGTAAGAGTTTTGATGATAACAAGCACACAAAGAACAATTATGCTCTCTAATAAAGTACTTTAATATGCACAGAAGTTTTGATATAGGAAGCATAGAAGATGAGAAAGATCGTTGTTAAATCTCTGATATGACACATCTTACTTAGAAGAAAATCTGTATAACACGCTTAAATGAAGAAGTTCTGATGTTATAACTTCTAAATGCACCAACGCTGCGAACAAGAACTCTGATATTCTGATACATAAAGTTCTGAAAAGATCTAAAGGAGTCTCAACGGTGACATTCATCTTTTGATGTGATCTTGAGTAAGCATGTTCTGAAGCATTACATTTTATTCACTGCAAATCAAAAGTAACGGCTGAATCAAGACAAGAATCTCTATGTTTGGAAAGAACATTAACTACTATTTATAAACCTTCCAAAAGCATCTTCTCATGTCTCTCATCCATCGCATATACAAAGAAGACGTGAAGAAGAAATCGTACACAATTTTGCTGTGCACTGAAAAAGAGAAATCCCATTACCTTTCTATCTTGTGCTTTTCAATTGTGTAATACAACACTGTAGTGATATTGCTTTATCTAGAAAACATATTTGTACACACTTTCAATTATATTATTGTGTAATACCTTGAGAAATTCGAGTTGTGGTTTAATCTCAAGAAGACCATGACAGTTGTCATTGTATTTGTGTAATCAAGTTTAATTAGTGGATTAAGACCTTATTCGAGAGAGGTTAAATCACCTTGGCGGATGGAATAGAGTAATTTAAGTTCAAACAAATCATGATAACCAATGTGCCTATTGCTTTAGTTTTAAAAACCCCAATTCAAACCCCCCTTTCTTATGTTTTTCCATTCTTCATTTACATCATGTAATTATCTCTCAAGCATTTACTCAAACACCTAAGCTACAAACAAATATTCAACTCATGCTTATAACACAAATTTAATTTAAGCGACTAATATCATGAATCAATTCACTAATTAAATCAATAAAAGAGGAATAGTTACCGAAAATGAAGAATTAGAGAAGGTGATGAGCTAGTTGGAAAATTGAATCGGAGGAAGGAGAAGTTCTGTCGGAAACTAACACAGTTGAAAGGAGGAGTTGACCGCAGAATCGCGGCGGTGCCCAAAGGCGGACTTACCGGCGCTGGATGCTAGGTGGTGGCTTCGGTTACCGCAAGGGGAAGACAGAAGGGGACTTGAAGTTTTGTTGATTTTGATTTTTGGATCTTGAGATTCTTGATGAACTTGATGAAGATTTTGAGAGAATTTGGAGAGAGTTGGTTTTAATCTTTGAGAGAATAGAGATAAGAATTTTGGAGGTTTGTAAAAATGAGAGTCTCCTTTGAAATCTGATTTCTTGAAATATACACTCCCTCCAATTGGGCCTTAGATTTGAATTTGGATTGGGCCTTTTTTTGACAGTTTCAGAAAATTTAATGCATAGTGCGAGAAAAAAATACAAGGTCATCATTGGTGCAAAATCTTGACTCGAGCTCTAAAGCAAAAATGAAGATGACAAAATTTGTGATGCGATGCCAAAAGAACAGACATGATACAACAAAAAACAAAGAAGTTATGAACATCGGAGCGACGGGAATTTCTGCCTCACACAAACTTCTTTTCAGTTTCAGCTTATTTTACTATTCCACTTGCGAAACAGACCATAAACGGAAGCCTTCAGAATACCTTTTGAACTTGAGGTCTGAAGAAAAGTTGTAGTAGACAAAATTTGTGAAATCACGCTTCAAAAATTGTCCCGATACGATAAAAATCGAGAGAGTTTCAATTTTATAATATCGAAAAACAGTCTGTTAGAAAACCACTTTAGCATCCAATTTTCTCTAGTAATTGAAACTTTTGGAAATCTTCTGCACAAAATCATCTCCATACCCGAAGATATGGATCAAAGATAAAACTAAGATGGATTTTTCACCGAAAGAACCACCTAAAAATGATGAACCAGGAAAAATTTATGAATTTTTGAACACCTGAAAAATATTGGTTTAACACAATATTTTCACTACTTTTTAACTATATAGCTTCAAAATACTCACGCATTCGAAGATCTTCCTCAATGAATTGGCTTCCGAATCGAACACGAAAGTTGAAGGAAATAACAATACTATTAAAATGCTCTAAGAGGCACTGAAAGATGATATTCCAATCAGAAATTACAAATGTTTAAGCATCCGAAAACCAAAAAAATAGTAAATTCATTGTAAAGAACATATCAAGTATTTTGCGCTTTAGAAAACCTTCCACACAAAATTATCCTTCGACATGAACAGATGAAATGAAGGAGACCTCAAGACAGTTCCAAATACTGAATAATCATTCCCAAACCATTTTCTAATCTCAAGTTATGAATTTATAAGCTTGAAATGCACAATACTGAATTTATGTCTGCACTCTCTCAAATCAAATGAAACGCTTGACTTTCTGCACCATTCAGAGTGCATTGAGACACGTGAGCTTGATATTATGATGAATTTATTGGTTATTGATTGGATAGCTTGGAAACCATGCGGAGTGCATTTAAATTTTGAGAACCCCAATTTCTGCTTCACAATGATATTTAACGAAACAATCAATTTTCACATCTTTCTTGTAGAGATATGCCTTGATTCCATGAGTATTTGACATAATGACATATATGGATGCATATGATGATGAAGTATAAGCGAATTATTGTAAAAATGAAGAGGGAGAATTTTGAGGTGCAACACAACCTATCAAAGAGCCGTGACCACTCTTTTCCATGACATGATGCTTAAAGAAATTGGGGTCTATGTGAACAACATGATTGCTCGGTCAAGAATTGAAGAAGACCATGTTGAATATTTGTTGAAGTTGTTTCAGCGGCCGAGGAAATATAAACTCTGCATGAGCCCTAACAAATGAACCTTTTGTGTTCAATCAAGAAAGCTCTTGGGTTTTATTGTCAACCAACGAGGTATTGAGGTGGATCTAGATAAGGTCAGATCCATTCAAGAGATGCCAACATCCAAGAATGAAAAATAGGTAAGAGGATTACATAGACGATTGAATTATATCTCTGGGTTTATATCTCATATGACTGCTATTATGGATCGATTTTCAAGCTTCTCCGAAAGGTCCAAGGTTGCATTTGGACAGAAACTTCCAGAAGTAATTTTCTAGTATCAAAGAATACATACTCGAGCCTCCTATCTAGATTCCTTAAGAGCACGCCTTATATTGTCTGAGTAAGAAGGAATTTGCTAGTATCTAACCATATTGGAAGATTCCATGGGGTGTGTTCTTGGTCAACAAGATGAAACAGGAACAAAATAGCACGCCTTATATTATCTGAGTAAGAAGTTCACAGATTATGAGTCTTGATACTCAATGCTCGAGAAGACCTGTTATACCTTAGTTTGGGCTGCCCGTCGTATCCTCCAATATATGATTAACCATACTACTTGGTTGATTTCCAAAATGGATATGATAAAGTACATCTTTGAAAAGCCTTCCTTGACTAGAAGAATAGCTCATTGGCAAATGTTGTCATCTGAATATGATATTGAGAACCACACCCGTAAAGTAATCAAAGGGAGTGTTCTAGATGATCATTTCAATCACCAGCCAATTGATGATTATCAATCCATCAAGCTTTATTTCCCATATGAAGACGTTATGTACCTGAATGCCAAGGACTGTGAAGAATTGTTACATCAAGAAGGATATGATCATGAATCCCATTGGGATTTATTATTTGATGTGGCTGTAAGTGCTTATAGAAATGGAATTGGGGCAGTTATCATTACTCCTCAAGATACTCACATCCCTTTAATTGTGAGGTTGACATTTGACTGCACAACAAAAATGGCTGAATATGGAGCTTGTATGATGGGTCTCAAAGAAGCAATTGATTTGAGGACTATAATCCTTGATGTGTATGGAGATTCAGCCCTGGTGGTTAATCACATCAAAGGAGAATGGGAGACTCGCCATCCTGGTTTAATTTCCTATAAATATTATGCAAGGAGGTTGTTGACTTTTTTAACAAGGTTGAGTTACACCATATACCTCGTGATGAGAGCCAGATGGTAGATGCTTTGGATACTTTATTTTCTATGTTCCAAGTGAATCATTGGAATGATATGGCCACTGATTGAAGTGATAAAGTGGCAAGAAAAAGAAAATATTTATTTAGATTTAATATATCTTCTCCATAAGGATTAGTGCTAATGAATTGTCGTTCAACAACTTATCACCTTTATGAGTTTGGGTTTGAATTGGGTTGGTTTGTATAAAAGGTAAATGTGGGAATTAAACCTTATGAATAGAAAAAAAATTCTTCAGAGAGTAAAGAACTATCGGGTTTGCATTTCATCTACCCTATCAAATAATTACACTTACTACCCAATTGTACTTAACCTAAATCACTCGTCAATATTATCATGTATCTCTCACATAGAGGTTATCTCTAACATAGAGTGAGACAACGACCGTATTACTCGTATCGATGATCTCTCAGTGCAACATAAATAAGGCAGAAGCTTTAAGCTCCGATACACAAGTGAATAATTATCCTTA
This sequence comes from Vicia faba, assembly GCA_948472305.1. Classification (NCBI taxonomy): domain Eukaryota; kingdom Viridiplantae; phylum Streptophyta; class Magnoliopsida; order Fabales; family Fabaceae; genus Vicia; species Vicia faba. The sequence goes on along the minus strand of CATIWC010000249.1, from coordinate 90,628 downwards.
ATCTATATCTAGAATTAAAACCCAATAGATGTTCATCCTAAATCTAGTTTCAAACCATTTATTTCTGCAACAACCCAAACCCAAATAAATAAGCAATCATAAACATCGATTTGTAAAATGAGTTTCATACAACATCATGAGCAATAAATATACATATAATCAAGGTAAACTTACATACAAACTCACAACAAATAGAAACTACAAAGGGAAGGGAGAAGAGGAATTAAAATCACTCACGGTGTCAATCATGATGCAAGAATCATCCACTCCCAATCAGGGAGTCGCAACCTCCATTGATGTTTTTCTAAGCTCTCAAGACCAAAAAAATGTTGGTCGATGCATTGGGAATAAATACCCCAAAACATAACCTAAAAAATGTGTTTTTACCCATAAATATGTGTTTCAGCTCGGGCATTTTTGCCCGACGAGTAAAACGGCTCGCCTAGTACTCAAAAATGAAAATTTTTTTCACACTTTTGGTTGCCTCTGGCTCGCCCGGCGAGCTCGGGGCGAGCCTGACATTGAATTGAAAAAATCAGCACTTCTTTCGACCATAACTTGAGAACTATAATTCCAATTTGTTAATGGTTTGAAGCGTTGGAAATCTTATTCAATACTCTTTCTAAAAATGACTAAATATCAACCAAATTGATAATTTTTCTCATCTTTGTTTTGAGCCTTATTCTTTGATGGATTGCTAAAAATTGCATTCTTGAAGCTTATCCTTTGGCCTTTATTACTCAATGCTCTAATTATGAATGAATTCCTACAAAAGAGATGAAACTATCAAACGATACAATATTTACACTAAAACCCAATTATTCTATTATGTACACCAAATAAACATATTTACAAACAAAGTTGAGATTATTCAAATGATATTAACAAAAAGTATCGATAAGTGCAACAAAACATATACACAAAACTAGCTACAATTTATACTTATCACCCACGGTCAGAGTTATGCGCCTTGGTAGACCCGCTAATGTGTTTGCAACTGAAGAGGTCTTATATGGTAAACATTGGTTTTATGACATTAAGTGCTACCTTTAGACTCAAGAGTACCCACTTGGGGAATCCAAGAAGGATAAGAAGACTTTAAGAAGATTGGTTGGTAACTTATTTTTAAATGAAGGCGTGTTGTATAAGAGAAACTTTGATATGGTTCTGCTTATATGCGTGGATAGACATGAAGTGGACATGTTAATTCAAGAAGTGCATGAAGGATCCTTTGGATCTCATGCTAATGGACATGCAATAGCTAAAAATATGTTATGGGCGAGTTACTATTGGATGACAATGGAATCCGGTTGTTGTAAATATGTGAAGAAATTCCACAAGTGTCAGATTTGTGCTGATAAAATTTATGTGCTTCCATCTCTCCTCAATGATATATCTTCCCCATGGTATTTCTCTATGTGAGGCATTGACATGATTGGACCCAACACTTCAAATAGACATCGTTTCATCCAAGTGGCCATTGACCACTTTACCAAATGGGTTGTAGCAACATCATATGCTAACGTAACCAAAAAAGTTGTAGTTAGATTTCTCAAGAATCAGATCATTTTCCGACATGGTGTTCCAAGTAAGATCATTACTAACAATGGATCAAATTTAAACAATAAACTAGTGAAGGAATTTTGTGAAGAGTTAAAGATTGAGTACCATAATTCTTCTCTCTACAGGCCCAAGATGAATTGTGTTGTTGAGGCTGCCAACAAGAATATTAAGAAAATCATCTAGAAGATGGTAGTGACTTACAAGGACTAGCATGAGATTATCCTGTTTTCTTTAGATGGGTATCACACCTCTGTTTGCACTTAGATAAGGGTGGCCCCCTTCTCTCTAGTATATGGCATGGAAGCAGTGCTCCCAACAGAGGTTGAGATTCCGACAATAAAAGTTTTGACGGAAGCTAAACTGACTGAGGTTGAATGGTGTCAAAGTATATGTGATCAGTTGAACTTGATTGAAAAGAAAAGAATGACAGCCTTATGCCATGGCCAGTTATATTAAATGAGAATGAAGCTAGCATTTGATAAGAAGTTTCGTCCTTGCAAATTTAGAGAAGGTGACCTCAAGATCAAGAAGATTTTGTCATTTAACATTGATTCTAGGGGCAAGTGGACTCCTAATTATGAAGGCATATATATTGTCAAGAAAGCCTTCTCAGATGGTGCTTTAATTCTTATGACTATGGATGGTGAGAAGCTCGTGCATTCTGTGAATACTGACGCGGTCAAGAAATACTTCTCCTAGAAAAATAAAAGAACAGCTTGTTAAGTCGAAAACCCAAAAGGGAAGTTTAGGCAAAAACGGGCATCTCAAAGGACAGAAAACCCGAAATGGCGCTCCAGGAAAAAGTTAGAGACATAAATAGAAAAAATAAATATCCTGGTAGATTGAAAACCTGAAATGGAAATATAAGCAAAAGTTAGGGATCATGGAAAGTAATTGTAGGAGACCATCCTTGATCACTTAAAGCAACATCTCCTATCGAAGAGTTCCTAATCAACTGATTCTCATCATAAGCTTGAACACATTTAGGATTCAAAGTTATTAGGGAGAATAGTGTTCATTGTATTTTAATGTATCCTTTTCCTTAATTTACCATTTTCCAATTTTGTAATGGTCTATGGAGTCGTGCTATTAACAGATTACCATCCTATTAATAAAGTTTGAGACTTTATCCATTTGTTTACAATTATTATTTTTCTTTTTGTCTTGAAAAATTCAGTTTTTAATTTTGATAATGATCGATCACCATTTTCACTATGTGTTTGTCACTTATCTGATGATAATCCAGGTATTCTACATTGCTTTGTATCGTATTTCATTACCGTTTGAGTTTACTTTATGTTTCTTGAGTTTCTCTACATTTTATGTTTTCTTAAATTTATTTCAAGTTATTTCTCGTTTTATGCTTTGGTTGGTTGTTGCGACTATTTCAGGTTCAAGTGAAGGATCCTAGGTACTCAGTACGAAAAAAAGTCAAGAAATCGGAGGTTTCAGAGAAGTTTCAACAAGTTACAGCAAGCCTAACACAGCCACCCATGTCACCTGACATGGGCTGTGTCAGGAAGAGGAGCACATGATGAGTAAAAACTAGAGTTCTAACACGGCCACTCATGTCACACGAAACGGATCGTGTCGGCCATGCTAAGACTGAATGATTCTTGGGAAATGGATAGATGACCAACATAATTGGCCGTGTCACCTGACACGGGCCGTGTTGGTCCAAACGCTGAGTTTTTTTTATTTTTCTATTTGACTCTAAGTGAGACCCATAAGGGTGTTTTGGACATTTCGAACTGGGATCAATTGATTATGACTATTTGAGGAAGTTTTGACAACCAAACGAGGGACCTTTTTTGCAAACAACGAATTCCAGAGTCTAGGAGTAAGCATATCTGATTCTTGAAGAACGAAGATCTTTCATGAGCAGACCCATTTGAAGATTAAAGTTCTTTTATCATCTGTGATATCTAATTCTTATATTTTTTAATTCTCGTGAACAATATGAATGGCTAAACCCCCAATGCTCGGGGGTGTTCCTGATTTGAATCTGTAATGACTTTGAATTTCTGATTTTCTCAATTCCATGGTTTTTATTATTCAATTTAATTGTGAAATATTTTTATGATTTCCTCATCGGACCAAATATGATTGATTTACGATTAACAACCAAATGGATTGCGTTTGTTAAGGTTTTTGTATGATTAGACTGTAGTAGATATCTCCTAGGACTAGGGATACCCTATAGTTACCGGTTAACCCTTGGTAAAATAAAAGCTTGACTCAATCAGAAATCTCTAAGGACTTAGGGTTTAGGATGAACGGTCAAAGGTTTTCTCACTAAGGACTTAGGGGAAAATAATCTAAAGGGCTGGTAGTTGAATGTTATGAACTTGTTGAAGAAATCAGGATTCAAGGTTGTTATAGGGAAAATCACACACTCACCCTAGCATTGTACTCATATTAGTAAAAAAAATCCATAATTTACATTTTGCTTAATTTTTATAATTGCAAGGATAAACTCCAACCCTAACTAAACGTAAAGTTTTTCTTTAATTGAACCACACATTAAACTCGATACTTATACGCAGTCCTCGGGATCAATATTCAGGGAATTTCCCTACTATTACTACATTTGAAAAATAGAACACTTGCTATTTTGACGATCAGCTAGTAATTCTTGAAACAAAACTAATTAAAATATTCTCGTTTTAAAAATAAAAAATGGGTTTTCTTTTGATTTGTGAATACAAGAAGGAATATCAACAGTTACTCTAAGAACGGTTAAACCTTGAAGTGTAGAACTATGTGTTCTCCTAAGTAGTGTGTTCTTGTTATTTGTCTTGCAAGTATATTTAGATGGAGGATTTCTTCTCCAAAGTTTCTATGATGTGTTGTGTGTGTGATCATGTCCCCCAGTAGAATACTGAACTTGATTTATCCTAAGTCGAATCCTTAACCTGGATTCCCCAGCCAAAGCGGAGTTTGTGTTGTTATCCTTTTAATGGATTATAGATGTTAGAAGATTGGGCTTTGGGTTTTCTCTCGAGAAGTATCTTTCTCTCCCCGTAGAGATTTGAGCCTTGTAGCAGGACTTTGCTTTGTTGATGGATTTTTTTTTATCTCCAATGATGTTTCCATCTTGTAGATATTAGACGAGTATCCAGTTGTAATGTGATGTTTTATTGTCTCTGGTTTATTTGTTTTGTCTGTTTTGTTAGCATAAACATAACATGCATTCATGCGTACATATATATGTCATGCATAACTGAATTTAAATTCTCGTTCATTTCACATTTCTTGATGTTGTTTATTTCACTTAATTTGGTTATGTTTATCCCCAAGTAGCGTATTTCCTTTTTCCATTAGAGTGTCAACTTAAGTAGAAAGTGTATATACTTTCTAATTCCCCATAGAGTCTGTTCCTTGTGGAAGATTTTTTTTTTTAGCTTTCCCTTCCATCTCAGGATAGAACAAATCCCAGTTGAGTTTATTCCTCATTGGTTAGAGTCTTATTTGATAGCTTATCTTCAGCTTGTTCCTGGGTTGAACTTAGTCTCTGATAGTTCTGATGTTAAATCTCTTTAGGTTGTGAAAGCTAGATGGAGAGTGCATTTATTTGGCACATTTGGATACTTTATCTCCCTGAGAATAATCTACATATGGTTTCCTATAGAAGATTAACTTTGTTCCCCAGTTGGGTTGTTGCAACACTCTCTTAGAATCTCTACCTGATAACAAGTGGCAGACTCTTTATTTGAGCAACTTGTTTGTTCTTGGATTTCCTTTTTGATGAAGTTATTAACATATCAATCGTTATCTCCATCAAGTGGCATCTCTGAGGAAAAAGCCTTGTCAAAGAAGGTTGATGATGACCCATTTATTAATTTTTCTTCCATCAAATGGTATCTCTCCAGAAAAATCCTGTCTAAGAAGTTTAGTGAAGATCATTACAAGTTTTTTCTCTTTATTTGAGATAACTAGTTACGTGAATTTCGTATGCTCAAATGCAATGTTAACTATAGCTAATGGATATTTCCCAGTAAGTCTATTATCAATTACCCTTTCATTAAATGGCGTCTCTCCGGAAAGGTTCCGTCAGAAAAGTTTGGGTGAAGATCCTTATAGATGATATTTTCTTTATTTGAGAAACCTGTTTTGCAATTTAACCAGCTCGCATCTCTTTTGAAGATCCCCACTGAAGTTATTGATTCCCATTTCCCAACAAGTGTTTACCTTTTTAGGAGCTTGTATTTTTCCCTTTTCAGGTGGAATACTTGGTTAAAGAAGAAATTGAGACCCTTTCATGGCTTATGACCAGGATTGTGGGAAGGTTTATTACCCTTTTCAAGTGGAATACTTGATTAAGAAAAACTAAGACCCGATCGTGGCTTGTGACCAGAATCATGCAGAGGTTTATTAAAAATAATTTGAGGCCCGTTTGTGGCTAGTGACTAGAAGCGTGGGGAGGTTTATTAAAAAGAAACGGAGACTCGTTCGTGGCTTATGACCAGAATCATGGGGAGGTTTATTACCCTTTTCAAGTGCAATCCTTGATTAAGAAGAAACTGAGACCAGTTTGTGGCTTATGATCATGTTTGTGGGGAGTTTTATTACCTTTTCAAGTGGAAGACTTGATTAAATAAGAAGTTAAATCTTGTGTTGATAGTGGAAGCTTATTATTATTGTTAGTGTTGTAATCTCATCCCCGGTGGAATGTTGATCTCTTCTCTGGTAGTTTTAAATCTCATCCCTAGTTGTTTTAAATATCTTCCCCGGTTGGGTAGTTCTATTGTTATTCCCATGTGGTGTTCCTTTTATTCTCTGTTATTTTTCTCCAGTAATAGTTTGTCTCCTGAGGTATCATTCCCCATAGAATTTAGAGTTTTGAATCAAAATCATATCATAAGCATTTTTATGGTATCTTAAGGTCAAAAATTATGCAATTTTGTATTTAAGTATCTCCAATCATGGTGAGACAAAGATTTTAATCTTCATATCTTTAAATAGAAGAAACTTAAATAGGGGTAGCTGTCAAACCCTAATTTTTACCCCTAAGATTCCACCTCTATCTACAGTACTACATATCGTCAAGTTCACAAAGTGTGGTTGATTCCTCACTCTATCATCATTAGATTTTTCCTATGAAAATATCATCAAACACCTCTTTGTGTTAATCTTACCTTTTATGCATCATTAACCCCTTTGAAAATACAAAGATGTGTCTTATTGTTTGGTTTCCTGTACAAGTTAGGTGTGTTAGATCAAGGAGTTCAAGTGGTTGATTTCTTAGGATTATGTGGATTCCTCAATACCTAAATCTCTATATTCATTCAAAGTGTTCAATAGTTTCCCCCATCAAGGATCAAGTTCAAGATCGCATCAATTCAAGTTCATCAAGTTCCATTTCATCAGGATCCCCAAATTAGGGTTTTTGTCAAAATTAACTAAATGTTGACTTTTGACCTAAAACATGATATCATGGCTTGGAACATGATTCAAGAGTCTAAAATACTTCTTTTTGGTCCATTCATATTCCTCATTTAGTCCAAGAAGTTTGATAAATTAATGGTGGAAGGTTTGTGATTCAATTGCTAAAAAGTCAACAGTTGCTCAAAGTCAAAGTTTGACTTTTGAGATTTTAGGTCAACCATGTACTGCTCAAGTAAAATATCATGAAAATATGTAATATTTATAAATTTTATCAAGTTTAATCTATAAAATTAAGAAAGCGATCAAAATTGCAAAAATTGGGTTTTGAAAAAACTTGAAGTACAAATATTTCATGTTCATGAGGGTGGCTTTAGAAGGTTATAACTTCTTTATCAAGCATTAATTTTAGACACTTGAGGGCTGCAATCAAATATTATTCTTGAAAATACAAGATAATGAAAATTTGGAGGCTAAAAAGCTTTCAAGAAGTGCATGAATTAATGGAAAGTTTAGGTCACAAGTTATTGCAAATGGCCAAACACTTAGAAATTTTTCTAAGTGTTTCTTAGCTTCAACATGCAATTTTCATGGCCAGTTTTCTCCATGATGCAAAGTTATTCTTTTCAAATGTTAAACATAATTTTTAGAGGATGATGCCATCTTTCCATTGACACCAAGAGCAAAAATTTCTAATGCTTGAGCATGAAGTTATGGTGAGGCAAAGCGACCACGGTAAGGCAGATGTTTAGGTTTAAATTGTACATCACTTTTCATGTCCAACCATGCGTTTGGCCTCATGATCCATAAAACCTTGTATTGGGACCTCTAATTATTAGTATTTGTTGATGTTTAATATGCCTAACATTGCATTGCACAAGGCATCCATGCATTGTCCAAGCCATTTGCCATAAATGGATCAAAACACAAAAGCTTTTTTTGTCAAAATCTCAAAAATCTTATTTTATGTTATTGAGCCTTGTGAACATCGAAAATGATATGAGCACACTCCATATGAAGTTTAGAAGCAACCAAACTTTAATATAAGCAAGAATCGTGCCATTTATGCATATCCAAACCAAGAACAACTTAGCACTTTTGGACATTTTTGTTTGAAATGAGCCAATAAGGAGTTATCAACCTTTTCTTAGGATCCAAACCTCTTCCATAGCCTGAACACAAGCTTTCTAAAATCCAAAATCAACTCTTAACTTCAATACACCTCAAGTTTCCAAAAAAATCCATCAAAACTCCACTTTTCAAGTTCAAAAAATCTTATCTTTGATTCTCTCAATTCCTTCAAGTTTGTTGAAATGTTTCCATTCATTCACCATCCATACACTTCATACAACTTTCTGTATGCATTAGTTTGAAGCTAGAACCTCCAAACCAAGCTACCTAACTCCACCATTTTCCATTTGCAAGTTAACTTGTTCATGGATTTTTAAGGCATCTCAAAGCATTCTAAGCACACCTATGTGTTTCTACGAGTGCAAGGAAGCTAGAGGAATCATCATTTCACTTCTGTAAATGCAAAAAAAAGAGGCATTGGACCTTGCTCCAATAGGTACATTCTTTGTAACTTCCAACTCACTCATACATGCATTATTTTGAATGATTCTAGAAACAAGCATGCAGTCCATGATGCGAGGAGTGAAAGTCCTATGCTCATGAGTTTTTATTGTGCTTAAATACTATGTATTTTGTGTTTGAATTTTTAGGGTTTTTACTTTAATCTGAAAAATTATAATGTTTGAGTAAGAGTTAATAAAAGTTAATAGCATATTCATAATCCTCGTGAAATTTTGAGGGGATGGTATATTTATTTGTCATTTTTGGTGCTTAAATGAGAGAGCACGATTTTTTCCATTGATGTTTTAACTTGAGCTTTCATGAAGAAGATGAAGTCCTATAGCAATTCACGCGCGTATTGATTTTCAAAATTTTGTTTATTTTATATTTATTGACAATTGTTTCATAAACGAATTTAATGGAGTGTTGTAGTGGAGAGGCGTGTGAATTGTAACCCAAAGGTATGGGGTTAGAATCTCCCTCACTCCAGACCTTTTGTTTCAATTTACTTTTTCCCTTTGCCTTGTTTTTGTACATTATGTTGTTTGGGCTTTAGCCCTTTGGGATTAATTTCTTTTCTGTTCACACACCCATATTCTAGCATGCACCCCCATTGTTTATTTTTTTTAATGTTTTAATTCTTGTTTTGGTTTTGTTTGATTTGATTTAATTTCTCAATTTTTATTTCATATAAGATAAAAAATCAAAAAATATATGTATCATTATTTTATTTGTCTTATTTTATTCTTTTCTTTTTAAATGTTTATTTTGTTTCAATATGTAAAAAAAATATAAAAAGAATTTAATTGCTTTATTATATTTTTTTCTAGGGTTTCCTTAATTAATATTTTGATTCATGCTTGATGTTATACATTGACTTCTTGATGATATTTTGAAAACCATGATCCATGAAGTGCTTATTCATTTTTGTTTTGTTTATATATTTGAAAACCTTCGCTTTAGGAGAACCTAAATGTCATGTTCTTTGAATGTTTGTTTTGTTACCATGAGTTTTTGTTGACTACTTGCTAAGAGACTTGCACGTATCTTTGACGACACTTGAGTTAGGTTTACCACACTTGTATCTATTGTTTTATCCATGATTATTTGATTAATAATCTAATGCATGCTTATATTCCTTCCCATGTATTGATTTGTCTTGTGTTTGAAACCATTGTTTGATTCATTCATGAACCCCTTTTATTGTTGTTGATGCGTGTTCATGCTTTGTCATGTTGTGATGTTTTCCTTGACGCTTGAGACTACTTGCATGATTCCTTTCCATGATATTTTAATGTGATGATTATTGCCTCCTTTAGGGACTTGCATTATTTGCCTTACCATGCCTTAATTGATGCTTGATGATAACATGTCCACATGCTTATTCATATGATCTTGAGTTATTCTTTATCATGATGCTTGATTTATCTTTATGGTTTATCTTAACTTGCCTTGGTATGAGCTTTTGTTAGTACTTGTTCACCCTTGATTCCATGTATGATAATATTTCCTAGGGTTTAATATTCACTTTACCATTTTGAATTGATGCATGCTTTGTCTTGTACACTTGATGCCTTGCCTTGATCTTTCTCATGTTTGGTTTATGACATTATTTCATCACTTGTCTTTGATGTTTATACTTGATATGCCTTTATCATGATACTTGTTTTACCATGTCTCTTGTGTGGCTTGATGTTTTGATGTTTCACATGTTCATGTAATCCATGTCTAAATGTTCTTCTTTTGAGTGCTCTCACCATGACATATCATATTATTATTCTTTCATCTCAACCTTAAATCATGATATATTGTTTCTCTTACTTGATTCTCACTTTATTAAGACTTGCTTTGTACTTGAACCTTTAATCCACTTAATTATATTCTTTGCGCTTAAGTTGTGACTTGCTTATAAGTGATGCTTGATCCTTGATTGTTATCTTTTTTATGCTTGTGTCTTAATCAAATGGAAAGGATTGTGTGTTGACTTTTGTTATGTGTTTTCCTATTGTATGTTTTATTGCATATCTTATCTAGCTTTTGTTGTATGACTATCCTTCAAACTTTAATTTCAAACTCTCACATATTTGATAAAAAACTTTTACTTAGGTCAATGCATTTTTAAAACTTTATTTTCTTTAATAAATTATAAGATATCTTAAAGCATCTTAAACTCTTTTCATAAAACTAAAAAATACAAAACTCATCCAATCAATTTGCCACTTTGGCTTTTCTTTTAAAACTTTTCAAAGAGATTGGACATGAGTCATCTCCACGGTTGAGATGTAATTCTCCCCATTATATTTATTGAAAAAATGTTGATACTTTTCCACATGAGAGAGTTAGTGGCATACTTGTTGATTCTATATCCAAGTTGGAGCCCTTCTCTCATTGTGATGCAAAGATCTATCTTTCTCATTTGTATGGTAGATTAGTTGAGTATCCTTCTTAAGATGACAACTTGTCTCTTCTTATAAAATCAACCAACAAACAATTTTGTTATTTTTTAGAACAACTACGAGGTTTTGATCCTTCATTGGTACTTAGGCATAAGACTTCATGTCTTTCCAAATTAAAGGATAACTACGAGGTTTTTTTCCAGACAAACTGTTATAAAAAGTTTGAAAATTGAGAGTCTCCATCCTTAATTTTTATCTTTAGGAAGTGAGTATAAAGGATAACCCTAATTTGATCAGAGATTCCAAGTTGTTCTACTCGTTTTAGACGAAGGGAAGGTGTAAGGCACCCCTTATCTACCTTGTTCACAAGGATACTAGGGTTTAGAATTACAATTTTTAGGAAATAGATTTTTAATTTTTATTAGGGGAACTCGCCACGATTTTAATTTGTATGCCTAAGTATCCTCTTATGAGGAATCAGAGTCTCAATTCGTAGTTTGCAGTTGGTTGGTTTTTTATGGATTACGAAGATATTTTGAATGCTCCTTGAACCAAGTTTAGGTGTGTAAATAGCGGAGTTGTTAGACGAAGTTCGTAGTCGACTAAAAATATTTTCATAATCCTTTTTGAAAATAATTTTAAATTTTAAATTATGTTAGTGGAAATTTCATTTTTGATGTTAGTTAGATATTTTTTAAATATATTAAAGAATATGAGAAAATAAGTTTTTAATGCATGATAAAAAAAGAATTTTAATGCAATTTAAAATTAATTAAAAATGAGTTACTAAAAAATTTGAATTTTATAATAATAATAAAAATAATTTTTGAATTTATACAAATATATTAAATAAAATAAAAAAATTAATTATAATATAAACAATAAAAAATAATATTTTAATTAAAAAGTCAGGGGGGTGTATTTTGTGTTTGGTTAGTAAATTATGGTAATGTAAAAGAAGGGACCTGAATCCAGATATTGGATTCAGGCCCAAACGCATGAGGAGGTGCATATTTGAACAGAGAAGCAAAATTGGGGGGTACGTGAAGCAAGGGCCAAAGTCCAGATGTTGGACTTGGCCCAATAGGGCTAGGAGTGTGGATTATTTAGGGCAAAGTAAATAGAGGATGCGGGGATCGTTGGGCTTGGCCCAAGACAAATGTTGGATCCGTTGGCCAGTTTGTGAGAAGGTACAATGTGTTACGATGGGCACGCTGTTGTACCCCAAAATTTGCCCTCCCATTTTTACTCAACATATGTTCATTAAGATACTCTACTTGCTCAAGGATGCCCAAGAGTTGACCAGACAAACTCTCTCCTAAAGCAATGAACCTCCAACTAGGGTTTCTTTTTTCATCAAGATGGGTGAGTCCCAAAGTCCTCATATGCTCTCCATAGTCCTAATATGTTCTCAAGACCATTCATGCCAAGTTTCATGCCTTGCACAAGAAGTTTTCCCAGTCAACTGCTCAGATGTTGGAAAATCAACTATATTAGGTCAAAAGTCAACTGGGGCCCACATACAGTCGAACCCCAAGATTTTTGGTCAACCTCAACATTTTAAAGTGATATTCATCATTTGATCAAGGGTTGATCATGATTCCCCAAGGAAGGCTCCTAATTCATCAAAACTCAAAAGTTGCTAAATTAGGGTTTCTTAGGAAAAGTCAATCAAACTTTGACCAAGCATAACTTTTTCATACTTTATCATAAATTTCTCATCCAAGGCTCATTTTGAATAGAATACAATTACCTACAACTCATCTTCATCCCTCAAGTTCAAGAATGCACCCATGGAAAGATATGAATGCAGACATTATAGGTCATTCGAAAAAGTCAACAAAAACACCTTTTGGGTCAAATCTCCTTACATGAACATGGAAGATCCACTTGAGATGAAACCAAAAAGGTTGCTTAGGGGACATCCTAAGATTTCTAAAAAGTCCAAGAACACCCTCTTAGGGTAAAAATTAAGAGAGATATGCATTGTCAAAGTTGGCCATTTTTGGAAATTTTCCCAAAATCAACAATGCTCAAAATTGCATTTTTTTTTTCACATGGGCCCACCTTTTCAAGATTGGATCTAAATCCTAGCATGTTCCACAACCTATGGGACCCCCCATGCATTATTCTCTCATTTATTTAATTTATTTTGATTTTCATTCATTTTAAAATCAAATAAATTCAAATAAAATTAAATTAAATCAAAATAAATCAAACTTATGGAATGAGATTTGTTTTGCATTAAATTGTAGATCATGCGAGCTGTATAACCTCAAGTAAATCGTACCAAGCCATAAACAAGAGGAAATCTCCAATTTTGGAAATATTGGAATCAAAACTTCAAGACCATTATTCTTTGGATTCTTGCCAAAAATATTAACCTAATTGGATTCAATAAATATACTGAAGCTTGGTGAACCCTAAAAAAGAGAACATTCACGCGCAGCTTGCCTCCATAGAGCAAGAATCAAATTCAAAATTTTTGTCAAAAGTGAAGACCGGATCTTCCTCCATAGACCAGTTCAGAGCGTTCTAAAAGTCAAATCATACTCTTAGACATTCATTGGGGAGATAGCATGCATTATCAAGGCCTGAAGCATCAAGAAACGCATGCTAGCAACATCACGGTTTGCTCATATTTTTGAAATTGAATTTTACAATTCATGTATGATGAATGATTTCTAAGTATCTATTCATGTTTATATCATCCTTTGGATTATTTTTGCATATTTAATTACATGTTTTGATGCCTGTTGGATGAAACGTCATTGCTAGGGTTTATAAGTTCGTTTTAGGGCTTTCAAATGCAAGAATAATCAGGGCTAAAGATGGATATTATTGCATTCAAGAGATCAAACCCAATCGATCTGTGTAATTGGATTTGCTTTATGTTGCTTGAATATGATTTTTGACGATTGCAGGTTTATAGCAATGGATGTGTCCGTAGGTACAACCCTTGGTCTAAAAAGACAGTTTCGTTGAAGAAGATGAAGGCGTGTCAAGGCGTGGGTGGACAGTTTGAATCTCGTGTGTTTTTACTATAACCTTGATTCATTATTCAATATATTGTTTTTTGTGTGTTTTTGTCAATGAATAGAAAGTTGGTTCAGTAGTACAAGCGAATGGTCTTAAGGCGTTCATGTGTAGGACGTCAGGGGTTCGATCCCTTCCTCCTACATTTTATTTTCCCTAATAATTGTTTGCAGATCCTGTGCCTTGGGTTTCAGCGTGTCTACCATACACCCTCCAAATCCATCCAGTGGATCATCTTCAGATCCAGATCTAGCGCCCAGTGAAGAGAAGTCCATGATGCACCTTCAAACATGGTCAGCACTGGATCCAAGCGCAGGGTGGGCTTGCAAAAAAATTTGGGCTTGAAAATTCTAGTTCATACCCCCAGCTTGCTTCATCACCCCAGGCCCAAATCTTCCTTTTTTCTATTGTTCTTTTTTTATTTCTTTTAATTTATCATTTTAATTATTTTCACAAAAAAATATTTTTTTAATTAAATCATAAAAATCAGAAATTCAACAAAAAAGTTAGGTTTAGTTTTTTTTAAAATAAAATATTTAATTGCAATTAATTAGCTTAATTAGATTAATTCAAATTATTTTTTTGTAATTAAAATCCAATAGAAAATTAGGTTAACTATACTACAAATTTATTTTCTTAAATTAAATTTAGATTTCTAGATTACTTTTTTTTTCCTAATAAATTAATAAACCTCCAAAAATATTTTTTTGTTTACTTATAATACTTTTTAGGTTTTTCTTCTTAAACATATGATCTTGTCTCGCGCGCGTCATTTTATTCTCGCATTTTTTATATAATGTATTTGATTACGGGATGTAATAGGCTAGGTTTAAAATTCTATTTTTTATTTCTTGTACCTTTTATGTAAATGTCCCAAAGCCATGTAATAACGTAGATTTACGATTCTCGCACTTCATATATTAACTGTTAGTAATTAGGTATGTATGACAAGACTGTAAATTAAAACGTTAGCTCGCCTAATAAAAAAATACAAAAATAACTGAATCAAGCACACTTGCATATGCTCACTCCTAGGGTTTAGCCCACTCGGTTGCCTCGGAAATAATGGCCGCGTCCCTTGAACGTAGGGGTCCCTTAGCAATGACCCGCAATTTAAAATCGTTATAAAGATCATAGTCCCTACTTGTCCCTCGAGTTTCCTACGAATTGATCTTATGATGATAGTCCCTTCGAAATGCTAAGGTTTCTTTACTTGTTGCCTTCAGAGACCATTTTGTCCCTTCGAACGTCCCTTTAAAAATCCAACAGAGGAGCTACATACTCTTTAATAGTAGGATAGTGATGTCTAAAGGAGATGAAAACGAACTGACTTTTTTTCAAGTTGGTAGAAATCTTAAGTACTTGCTCAAAACAAAAACTTTTCACACCAACACTTTTCAAAAACAGTTTTCAAAATAACTTCGTCACACTCTTGAGGATCGATACAAGGGTTATCACGAAGTAAAAAAAACTTTTCAAAACAAGCAAACACAAGCAATTTAAAAAATGAGCAAGTACCTAAGATCCCGTGGAAAACCACGGATAGAAAGGGTGTTAACACCTTCCCTTTCTATAATCTACCCCCCCCCCCCCCCCCGTACTCAAAAATATATCGAAAAAAGTTTTTTTCTGTTCTTTTTCCTTTTCCTTTGTTGGATGAAATAAAATTCGGTGGCGACTCTTGCTTACCGCAACATTTGCGAACAAAAAACGCAAACCAGTATAACAGTCAGTTCTGCCACCGTATCACAGAACTGGCAACTCTGCTGGGGAAATATTAATAAAGTGCGGTACACCTTAGGATCTAGGTCATTTTAATCGCTTTCTTGTTTGCTTTGCCTGTTTTATCTTTAAGGGTTTTGCTTGGGTATTATTGAAGATCCTACACCCATATATGGGGACACTCTTTAGGTAAACAGCAATAGATCGTGGAGATTGTACGGCATAGACCGATATGGTTTAAGCGATGGGTGTGTTGGTGTGACACTTTGGTTGGTACCAGTATCCTTCGTAGGGAAACAAGGAGAATACGGGGCCGCCGCATGGTGTCGTAAAGCACTAAAGGACTTTAGAACCTTAATTGAACAAACTTAGCCATTAGAAAGTAGTAAGATAGCCGGCCTCGGTATAAAGATGAGGATTGGTTTATACTCGATGCTACACTCATTGAGGTCGGACTTTCGGGATATTTCAGCTGCAAGAAAAGATTGCCTGAGCTGAAACAACGCCCGATAAAGGATGAACAGTGATATTGAGAATCTTTAGAGCCTGGTTACTTTTCAAAGACAGGTTTGAAACCAACTAAACTTCAAGAGGGTACCTACCTTTAACCTCATGCAAGCCTTTGAACCTAAGGTCTATTGGGTGCTTTGCTTGTGTGTGATTTACTCTGTTTGAACATAACATCATGCATCATAACATAGTTTTTATTCTCATTATACTAACCATTTCAAGGACCAAGGGGATATATCTTTGTTTTGTTTCACGATCATGGCTTCTGCTCGTAGAAACACTATTCGAATCAGCTTTGTGAGAATACCTCCCCAACTCAAAGAACTAGTATAAAGGGTTCCTGAAACTTCTGCATTCACTAAGAGACATGGTCGACTTCTCAACCTGGTTAATTCAAGCTTTGATGAAAAGATGATGGGTGTACTCTTTCAGTTCTTTGATCCCAAGCACCATTGCTTCACCTTTCCAGACTATCAGTTGGTGCCAACCATGGAAGAGTTCTCTCAGTTATTGAGTCTACCCATTCTTGACCAGGTTCCTTTTACAAGTTTAGAAGAGGTTTCGAAGCCATAAGTCATTGCCTCAGCTTTGCATCTAAAACAGGCCGACATGGTATCCAATTGAGAAACAAGAAGTGGAGTCATGGGTTTTCTAGCCAAGTTCCTAATAGACAAGTGTTGTACCCCAAAATTTTCCCTCCCATTTCCTCAACATTTTCTCATCACAAGACCCTTGAAGATCAAGATCCAGTTAGGGTTTCCTCTGCTCAAGACTTCTTCTTGCACTGTTGACCCAAATTAGGGTTTGTGTTTGCACAAAGATATTTTGACCTAAAATGCCTAAGATGACTTTCATGCTTCATGTTGGACTCCCAAGTTTATCCATACCAAGATTCAAGTCTTGATTCCAATTTTTGCCCAGTCAATTGGACAGTTGACCTAGAAATCAACTGTATTGGGGAAAAAGTCAACTGTGGCCAGTTGACAGTCAAATCTCATGAAAATTGACCCACATCAACATTATGAACTCACATGGACCTTTTGATCAAGTTTGGATCACAATTCCTAAGAAATTTGATCAGATCATCAAAAGGGCAAAATGGTCATTTTTAGGGTTTTGACTCCACAAAGGCAATTTTTGACTGTTTGACCTAGCCAATGGCAAACCAAGCTCACATATGGACTCAAGGACCCCATGGAATTATCTTGACATGCTCAACAAGTTCAAAGGATCCCAAATACACAAGATTGATAGTTGAATTTCCCAGTCAATTGATCAATTTTGACTGTATACTGAAAAGTCAAACTTTGACTTTTTGGTCAAAATCAAGAGTCAAGATTCATTTTTCATCAAAACATGCCAAATCATGAAACTTGTTCACCAAGAAATCAAGAAATGCAAATTAGGGTTTGAAATGGAAATTTTTCATAACTTAGAATTTTTCTAAGTTATGGAAAACCCTAATTTTTTCCCAACTTTGCCCCACTTTCTCACCAAGATTCATTTGGATTCAAGCAAAAGTCAAAACATGAAAGTTGTAGCTTGTTGCAAAATCTACAACGTTGATTCACAAAGTTTTCCCAAAAGAAGCTTGTATCTCAAGTTACAATTTTTGGAACAAGGGTACCAAACCATTATTAACTTAGTGAAAATTTGACCTATTTTGGACAAGTTTTTTACCTAACTTCAAGACCATTTTTCATACACTTCCACTTGGAATTTCAATTTGCATTTCAAAGATGGATTGTAGTACACATTCCAAGCTTTCCAAAATGTCCAAGAACTTCTCAAACAACCTCATGGTTGGGGAGAATCGAATTTTGCAAAATGGGAAAAAGTCACTTTTGTTCTTGGCCAAGACATGTTCATACATTGGTGCCATTTTGAATTCAGCATGCTTAAGCTACATTGCAGGCCTCTAATCCCATTTTCACTCAATAATTCAATGCAAAACCATTGTGCCAAGATGTTGTTCTAAGCATTTGGACATTACATGGAGAATTAACCCTTAATTAGAAAAAGCATTATTTCCATTTTGAAAAAGTAGAACTTTATGTCCATTTTGCAAATCCAAGTGGTACAGTCCAAATCTTCTTGGCACAAGTTTATGAGAAAATTGCACTGATCAAGGCCAATGTATGCAGCATAGTGTGAGGGCCTGTACAGGCTAGAAACATCAAGTGACCATTGTTTGCTTAAAGTTCAAGAAACATTGCATATGTCATACCAACCTCCATATCAGTCAACCAAGCCTTAGAGAAAGATATCAAACACATTCCAAACATTGATCCTAAGCTAAAGCACGAGCCTTTCACCTCCAATACCTTCACAAACTCAGAACCACCATCAAACTGGCAAAACAGAGTGACCTCTGCAGATTGAGTTCCAACTCTCATCCCTGTCATGCTTTCTTGCAAAAAGCTCTTCACACACCTTCCTTACCATCAATGCAAGCTAACCAAAACCTAAAACACGACCTGTAATTCCTCTAACCAGTTCCACCATTTTCATTTTCTTGTTTTGCAGTTGAAGTTCTCTAGCACGATTCAAGAAGTTTCAAGACAAAGTAAAGCTTGGAATGGCATCCATGGACCTCAAGGAAGCTATACCAATCATCACCTTGCACTGAAAGCTTCTCCATTGCCAGATACAACTTCAACTGAACAGGTAAGTTCATGAACTCGTATCTCTCTTATTAGGCATTGTTAGCTTTAGGTTTGTGAAGAAAACATGTCACAATCATAGCCCTGAACATGCCCATATGATTAGATTTCATTTATATTATGTGTGCTGCAAGAATTTTGAGTCTGAACATTGATGGAAAACTAGGTCAGGAATTGGGGGAGAAGAAATTCTCCCTCATCTTAGAGAGTTAAGTCAAGTTTTTTATATCCCTGGATTCGTCTTCTCATGCTCTACACTTTTCATGTTGAAAGTTTTGCTTAAATGTCCAGGAATTGGGAGATAGAAAACGCGTGTTTGGCTTGAACAAAGGTGTTCTGAGGTTGAAGATGACTTGGTTCTGGGCTGGGCCTGTTTGACATTTCTTTTTGCACCATATTTTTACTTCTGCACCCCCTGAGCCCATTTTGCTTATTTCTTTGACTTTTTGACTTTTTCTTTTTTGGATTGACTTATTTATTTTTTCTCATGATATTAAAAATATAAAAAATATTTTTCTCACCATTTTTGAATTTATTAGGCATTTATTTGGTTTTCTTTTAGTTTGTACATAAATAAATAAATACATATACTTTTATTTAAAATACTAAAATAGTGCAAATACATTTTTATACATTTTTATTTTGTTTTACTTTCTGAAAATATTTTATAGAAAAAATACTTTCTTTATTAAATATTAAATATTATTAATTTGTATATATAATACATATTTAGTAAATAATATATATATATATATATATATATATATATATATATATATATATATATATATATATATATATATATATATATATATATATATATATATATATATATATATATATATATATATATATATATATATATATATATATATATATATATATATATATATATTTATTTATTAATATATTTAGGGTTAAAATACAAAATACATACACTTTTTATTTTTATTAATATTTAAATATAAAAATATCTTTTGACAAATATACTTCATTTTATTTTATTTTTGTATACAATAAATAAATACTTGTACATAATAAATAAATAATGCATTTTATTTAATAGAATTAGGGTTTAACCCTAAACATGAAAAACTCCCAAAAAAAATAATACTTTTCTTTTTGTTTATTTTGACATATAAAAATACTTTTTTTCATATATACAAAAATCATTTTTTGCATCTTGCATATTTATTCTTATTTTATTTAATTTATGCAAATTAATTATCTTGTAAGTAATTCAATATTGATGTAATAGTTTAGGTTTAAATTCCTTGTCAAAATCCCCATTTGAACATTTGTACCCCCCTTCCCATATATGGTTTTGTAATAGCTTAGTAAATTTATTTTCGCACTTTATTGCTTTCTAATTATACCATGTTAGAATTAGGGTTTGTATGCGAAAAAACAACGAAAATAGTTTTGACCTAATTTCAAGATAAACAAGCATGAAAATGGACACACAAATCACACTTGCACCCCCTAGGGTATTCCACTTGTTGCCTTTCAAAATTGGGCCATATTGCATGTTAAGTCTCTTTGGGCAAAACAAACAATCAAATGATCATAGTCCCTCGATGACGCTTTCAAAATGTTGCCTAAACAAATGATCAAGTCCCTTAAAGAAAATTGCCCAAAGATACTTGACACCATTGCAATTATGGTCTAAACGATGACCCGCGCCGGTCCCTTTCACATCCTAACATGAGATTGTCCACCAAATACAATGGTGGAACAAACTTGTCAAAAGGGTTAAAACATAGCAATAAACTTTGAGAAATTTAGGAGTAGATAACCTCTTAGTTACTTGAATCAAGCTTGCAAAACAATCCTTGCCATTTTTCAAAACACACATCACAACATTTTCAAAACAACTTTCAAAATGAAAACCTTTTCAAAAGACATACACCTTTGTATACATCCCAACATGGATCATTACAAAGGTTGCCACCACGTTGGCTTCTTTTCAAAACATTTTCAAACCCACACACATGAGAGTACCATTTCAAATAATTGAAAACAAAAGGCAAGAGATCTAAGCAAGTAACTAAGAGCCCATGGATAACCATGGATAGAAAGGGTGCTAATACCTTCCCTTTCTATAATCTACTCCCCGAACCCAAGAAAACATCTCAAAGGTTTTTGCTGTGCTTTTTAACCTTTCCTTAGGATAAAATAAAAAGTCGGTGGCGACTCTTGCTCAACCGAAACATTTGCGAAAACAAACGCAAAACCATAGTCAGTTCTCCCACCGTATCACAACAAGGCCCAACTGTTTTGGGATGATTTGGACTTTCAGGCTTTTGAGGAGGTCTTGGCCCTTCTAATCTATGGGTTAGTATTGTTCCCTAATCCAGAATTACTCATAGATGTGAATGCTATCAAGATTTTCCTCTCTCGCAACCCTGTGCCTACCTTGGTCAGAGATATCTTGCACGCTCTCCATACTCGTACCATGAAGAGAAGAGGGGTCCTTATGAGTTGCATGCCATTACTGTCGAGGTGGTTTATTTATCACCTCCCTAAGTCAGTGCTGAAGAATGAAGAAGGTTTGGGTTGGTCGCAAAGGATAATGTCACTTTCTCACGCGGATATTCTATGGTATTCCTGATTTATCGGAGATGTTTCTATTATTGACCGCTGCGGGGAGTTCTCTAATGTCCCACTACTTGGCATTAGGGGAGGCATAACTTACAATCCTTGTTTGGCTCTGCACCAATTTGGTTATGCTCGAAGGGATGGTACTCATGAGTTACTTATACAGGGCATTGTATTTAACTATGAGGATGATGTTCAAGGGTATCGACAAAGGTTCATATGAGCTTGGGGCATGATAAACATATCTGACGCCAAGACTTTGGGGCCGAAGAATTCTATCCCTATGGAACCTTATCCCCAATGGGTACGAGCTTGCACTCAGAAACTTATGATGCAGTACATAGCCGTCTTACCAGTGATTGTGGATCCCATTACTGAAGGGGATATTCCCTACACGGTTCTTTATCTTGATATGCCCACTGATCCTGAAGAACTACAGAGGTCTTGAATCTAGTTTAAGAAGGAGAGGGATACTTATAGGGACTTGTTCTATGCCCATGAGAATAAAGTTTTAGAGCTCAAAAATAATCTTCAGGAGGAAAGAAGCCTTAATGTCTATCTCGGCACGAAGAGGAAGCATCCTTGGGAAACTTGATTTTTTTAGTTTATAGAATTTTTTTTTAATTGTAACGCCTAAAAGGCAATTGTATTTTGAATTCTACTAATAAAATCTTTATTTCATTTTGGTTCGCAAACTTAAATTTCCCAAAGTCCTTGAAATCATTGAATACGCATCTCATCCATATAATTGCAGAAATAGGTACCATTACAGGTTTCTCATCTTCTTCGTTGTTTATTTCAGCAAAAAAATGTTTTCTGAACAAAGCATCAAAGATCTTCAGGCACAAAATGCCCAATTTCAACAGATGTTCATAACTCTGGCAAAAGGGTAAGAGGATCTGAAGGCCCTCATCCTGAAAGAGAAGAAGAAGAATAAGAATCTCGTTGTTATTCTGAATATGGGCAGAAGGTTCAGGGGGCCATTAAAGCAACCAGTCAATCTGACCTCCTCATCCAAGGAAGGGGAGAACCAAGAAAGGGAGACAAGGGAGAAGGACCCTAGTTCTGAAGTTTCTGACAATGATACAGACTACAATGATGAGCAATATCCTCCCACTGAGGATAGGTACAAGCAGTTAGAGGATCGGTTGAGTGCTATAGAAGTCAAGAGAATACCTGGGTTGGATTTCGAAGAACTGGGATTGGTGTCCGGAGTGGTCATCCCACAAAAGTTTAAGGCTCCAGTTTTCTCAAAGTATGACGAAGTGTCATGCCCAAAACTCCATCTCCATTCCTATGTAAGGAAGATCCAGCCCCACATCACGGATAGAAACTTGTGGGTTCACATCTTTCAAGACAGTCTGTCAGAGACTCAGCTTGAATGGTTCTACCAATTGGAGGGAACCAACATCCAAAACTGGGAGGATTTGGCTGCTGCTTTTTATAAGTAGTATCAATACAACGTCGACCTTGCCCCTGCTCGTACTCAACTTCAGAGTATGTCCATAGGTGCAGGTGAAGGCTTTAAGGACTATGCACAGAAGTAGAGATACTTGGATGGGAGAGTCCAACCCCCTTTATCTGACAGGGAGTTGGTTGACATGTTTCTTGGGACGTTGTCCGGTCCATTCTTTAATCATTTGATTGGCAGCTCATCAACTGGTTTCACTGAGCTGATATTAACTAGAGAGAGGGTAGAAGCTGGGATATGGAGTCGTAAAATACAGAAAGACACCTCTTCGAGTTCAGTAAATAAGCCTTTCACTGGTAAGAAGGAAGCCAGTGCCATCTATAGCCCAAGAGGTCAAAGCAGAGCAGAACACCGTCTGACTGTAAGTGCTGTAATGATACCTAGGCCTGTGGTTGCTCCACAACGCAGCAATCAACATAGGGTAGAAAGACCATAAAGGAAGTTTACCCGGATTAACATGACATTGACAGAGGTTCTACCCCATCTGCTGAGATCCAACTTGGCAACCTTGAAAGAGGCTCTCAAGAATCTGAATACCACATTTCCTTGGTACAATTCAAACGCTCGGTGTGCCTACCATTCTGAGAGTCCTGGTCATGATACACATGACTGTTGGGCTCTAAGAAATAAAATACAGGATCTGATTGAAGCCATGGAGATTGAGTTAGATGCTCCGGAGAAGCCCAATGTCATAACTTCTCCCATGCCTAAGCACAATCGTGGAGTTAATGCTTTTGATACTGATCTGTTTGTGACCTCGGTTGATGAAGTTTCTACTCCTCTTATAACTATTAAGAAGAATTTGTTGTTGGCCAGTTCATTTCCGAGTTGTGGTGAAGGTTGCCATTTGTGTCCATCTCTGCCTTCTGGTTGCCATTTGCTGAAAACAGGAATCCAACGCCTGATGAACACTAGAGAAATTTTGTTCGAGAAAACATTGATTCCAACTGTTCCATGTGAAGATATTGCCATTATAACCATTTCCGCCAATCCTTCCAATGTCTCCTCGAGAAGACCTGTACGATTACACCCGCTCCAAGAGTCTCTCCGTTAATAATCACCTTTCTTGGTCCTGTCCTATACGCCTCGGACAAAGCTGACCCTTGGCATTATGGCGTTGATGTTTACTATCATAGCATTAAACAAGATCTGAAGAATGAAGAGGCTCATCCTGATGTCAGTAACATTGTCGGGACCAGTAAGATTAGCAGAAGTGGAAGGGTTTTCTCTCCCGAGATTTCCCCGAAGACTGTCAATAAGCCTGTTGTTATTTCACCCACTATTCCTACCGGTACTTCAACTACTACTCCTGTTCTTACTCTAATTGTCACTCCTGCCGTCGAGTCATCTGGGACCCGAGGCAAAGAAGCTATAGGTGAGCCTGCCCGGACGGAGGCACCTAGAAAGATCGTCGTAGAAGCCTCTAAGCAAGAGATAGAGGAAATATTAAAAATAATTAAAAAGAGCGACTACAATATGGTCGAGCAGCTGGGGCAGACCCCCTCGAAGATGTCCATGTTTTCTCTGTTGTTGTGTTCTAAGGTCCATGCGAAGGCCTTGATCGCATTCCTCAAGACTGCGCATGTGCCGCAAGAGACCTCGGCTGATTAATTCAAAGACTGTGTAGCCAACTTGACTGCTGACAATGGGCTGGGTTTTTCAGATACCGACTTAACACCAAAAGGGAGGAAGCATAATGATTCTCTGCATGTCTCGATCGAATGCAGGGGCACCACTATGGCTCATGTGCTGGTGGATATTGGGTCTTCACTGAATGTCCTGCCGAAGAAGGCTCTCGATCGACTAGATTGTGAGGGCTTGACCTTAAAGCCTAGTAACATTGTGGTAAGGGCTTTTGACGGGTCGAAGAGAATGGTGCATGGGGAGGTGGACATCCCTATCAATGTGGGCTCTCAGACCTTTGAGTCCACCTTATATGTGATGGGCATCAGGCCATCATACTCTTGTTTGTTGGGTCGTCCTTGGACCCATGAAGTTGGGGTTGTTACTTCTACATTGCACCAAATGCTGAAGTATTCGGTAAAGGGGAAGATTGTCACTGTGTGTGGCGAAGAGGAGTATACGGTGAGCCACCTAAAATCCTTCAGATATATGGATATGGACGGGGAATTCATATAAACTCCTTGTCAAAACTTTGAAGAGGTTCCCCAGATTTTAGCATTGATTGAAACTACTACTGACACCAAACCTCCTCGTAAGATGGCTTCTCTCAAAGACGCCAGAGAAATGGTTGAAGAAGGTGGGTATACCAACTGGGGATAACTCCCTGATTTTACTCACAAAATAGACAAGTTTGATTTGGGCTTTACTCCAAGAGCTCAAAGGGTTGTTCGACACGCTCGAGCCGGAGGACCTCCCCTACGCACCAGTAATCGGGGAATTAATGCCATTGAAGATAGTAAGGAAGACTCTGACATTGACAGCTGGATATACCCGACTACCAATGGTGGACCGAGTAACTGGAAGGCTAGGGATTCCATACCAGTTTATTTTATTCCGCAGTAATTATCTTACTTGTTTTATTAATTTGTAATAAACAATTAAAATTTTATGGCCTTGTGTCTTACCCGAGGCACAATGGCTCTCTCTTTGAGGGTTGTTATGTGTCATTTCATATATCATCAATAAAATATTGTACGTTCTTTGCATACAAATTTTGCGCTCTCTGTTTTTCTTTTCTGCCTTTATTTTATCAATACAGCTATGCCCTTACACACACTCACGTATCAAACTGCAGATCCATATCCACTCTGGATCCCATTGATAACAATTTTGCTATTGCTAGTTATGATTTCGAAAATCCGATCAACCAAGTCGAGGACGAAGGTGAGGACGATTGTGAGGTGCCTGGAGAATTGGCTAGATTGTTACAACAGGAATAAAGGGCTATACAGCCTCATGAAGAGCCAGTTGAGACGATAATCTTGGGCACGGAGGAGGACAGAAGAGAAGTCAAGATCGGCACAAATATGTAATCTAAGATCAAACAGCGGTTGATACAGATGTTGCACGACTATGTTGAGATCTTCGCCTGGTCATATGAAGACATGCCTGGTTTAGACACTGATATTGTGGTACATCATCTTCCGACTAAGGAAGATTGTCTTCCGGTTAAACAAATGGTTCGTTGTATGCGCCCTGAAATGTTAGAGAAGATTAAGGCAGAGCTCATGAAGTAGTTCATTGTTGGGTTCCTAGCTGTCACCTCATATCCGCAGTGGGTTGCTAACGTCGTTCTGGTACCTAAGAAGTACGGCAAGGTATGGATGTGTGTGGATTACAGGGACCTAAATAGGGCAAGCCCCAAGGACGACTTCCCGCTTCCCCACATTAATGTTCTGGTTGACAACATCGTGCAACACAAAATCTTTACCTTCATGGATGGTTTCTCTGGCTATAACCAGATCAAGATGGCTCCTGAAGACATGGAGAAGACAACCTTCGTCACACAGTGGGGAACCTTCTGTTACAAGGTGATGCCTTTTGGGTTGTAGAATGTTGGGGCAACTTATCAGCGAGCCATGGTCTCCTTGTTCCATGATATGATTCACCACGAGATAGAGGTTTATGGTGATGACATGATAGCCAGGTCTCAAACTGAGGAAGAGCACCTTGATCATCTACAAAAGTTGTTCGACAGGTTGAAGACATACAAGCTGAGGTTTAATCCGAATAAGTTCACCTTCGGGGTAAGTTCTAGTAAGATTTTGGGTTTCATCGTCAACGACAAAGGTATTCAGGTAGACCCCGTAAAGGTAAAGGCCATACAAGAGATGCTGATTCCCCGTACTGAGAAGGAAGTTAGAGGTTTCTTGGGAAACTTGAATTATATCGCCAGGTTCATTTCACATATGACTGCTACTTGTGAGCCCATCTTCAAGCTTCTGAAGAAAGATCAAGTGGTAAAGTGGAATGACGAATGCCAGATTGCGTTCGAAAAGATCAAAGAATATCTTCAAGAAGCTCCAATTCTAATGCCTCCGATTAAAGAAATACCTTTGATATTATACTTAACAGTGCTAGACAATTCAATGGGGTGTGTGCTGGGGCAGCATGACGAGTCTGGTCGAAAAGAGCACGTAATATACTACCTTAGCAAAAAGTTTACTGACTGTGAGACACGATACTCACTGCTCGAGAAAACTTGTTGTGCTTTCGCATGGGTTGTTCGCCAACTAAGACAGTATATGATGACCCACACTACTTTGTTGATATCTGAGATAGATCCAATCAAGTACATCTTCGAGAAACCCGCTCTCTCCAAAAGAATAGTGAGATGGCAGATGATCTTAATTGAATACAATATACAATATACAACCCAGAAAGCAATCAAGGGGAGTTTATTGGCTGATCATTTGGCTCATCAAGCTGTGGATGACTACCAGTCCATGAATTTTGAGTTCTCGGATGAGAATATTATGCTGGTGACTGACTATGAAGAACCTGGACCGGATGAAGGACCCGAGGAGGGATCCCGATGGACTATGGTTTTTGACAGAGCTTCGAACGCACTTGGTAATGGCATTGGCGCTGTAATCATATCTCCTGAGGGTTGTCATACTCCTTTCACTACCCGACTATGTTTCAACTGCACTAACAACATGGCAGAGTATGAAGCCTGTATCATGGGTCTCAAAGCCGCTATTGACCTCAGGATCAAGTTCTTAAATGTGTTCGGGGATTCAGCCTTAGTGATAAGTCAGATCAAAGGCGAATGGGATACGAAGCATCCGAATCTCATCACATACAAAGATCATGTGATGACATTTCTCCCACACTTAGAGGAGGTAACCTTTAAACATTTCCCACGAGAGGAGAATCAGTTAGCAGGCGCGCTAGCTACCATGTCTTTTATGTTCAAAGTCGGGTGGGACAATAAATCTCCCCGAATCACCATCGAAAGGTTGGATGAACCAGCGCACTATTATGAGATTGATACCGAAGAGGTGGAAGACAAACCCTGGTTTCATGAAGTGAAGAAGTACCTAGAGACTCAGGAGTATCCAGAAGGGGCATTTGTCAATGATAAGAAGTTTCTGAGAAGGTTTGCTGTGAAATTCTTACTCAGTAATGGAATCCTCTACAAGTGCAATCATGACTCTACCTTATTGTGGTGTGTAAACAAGAGCGTAGCAGAGAGGATTATGACAGATCTACATGAAGGTACCTTCGGAACCCATTCAAGTGGACATACCATGGCTAAGAAGATCCTACGGGCAGGATACTACCGGTCCACTATGGAAGCAAATTTTTATCGGCACTCCCAAACCTGTCATAAGTGCCAAATTTATGCTGATAAGGTGCATGTGCCTCTGGTTCCCTTGAATGTCTTGATAGCTCCGTGGCCCTTTGCAATATGGGGCATTGACATGATCAGAGAAATCAGGCCTACTGCTTCTAATGGACATCGCTTCATCATGGTGGCCATTGATTACTTCACAAAATGGGTTGAGGCGGCCTCTTTCGCTACTATAACCAAGAATGTCGTAGCGCGGTTTATCCGACATAATCTGATCGGTCGATATGGTGTGCCATAGATAATTATCACCGATAATGGTACGAATCTCAATAATATGATAATCACCGAACTCTGTAAGCAATTCAAGATACAACATCATAACTCTTCTCCCTACCGGTCGAAGATGAATGGCGTTGTTGAAGCAGCTAACAAAAACATCAAAAAGATTATACAGAAGATGACGGTGACATACAAATACTGGCATGAGATGTTACCATTCGCTCTTTATGGGTACCGTACCTCAGCACGGACGTCGACAGGGGCAACACCCTACTCTCTAGTATATGGCATGGAGGCAGTCATACCCATCGAGGTCCAGATCCCTTCTTTAAGGATTATGAAGGATGCGGGTTTTAACAAAGACGGCTAGATCCAGACTCGACTTGATCAACTAAATTTGGTCGATGAGAAGAGACTTACTGCTGTTTATCATGGTCAAATGTATCAAAAACGGATGATCAAGGCTTTCAACTAAAAAGTCAGACGTCAAGAATATCAAGTCGGGGATCTAGTGATCAAACGCATCATACTGCCGCAAGGTGATCCCAGGGGAAAATGGACTCCCACATACAAAGGGCCATTTGTGGTTAAAAACATTTTCTCGGGTGGAGCCATGTTTCTAACCACCATGGACGGTGACGACCTTCCTCACCCTGTCAATGCAGACATAGTGAAAATATACTACGCATGATAAAAGACCCGCTAGGTTGACTGGCCTAGGCAAAAATAATGGCTTCCCGGTAAGCCAAAAGGGTTCTGGCAAAAATAAGGGATGAAAATGAAAAATCTGTACAACCGACAAGTCGAAAACCTGAAAAGGAGGCTTGGGCAACAAAGGGTATCCAGGTGGACTGAAAACCCGAAAGGGAAGTCCAGGTAAAAATTAGAGATGTAAAGCATATCACTATGTCCCATTGAATCACGTTGCAATCAGACCTCAGTATCAATTGTCAAGCTCGAACGGCACCGATCAATCTAATTAGCTTCGGACAAGTAGCAAAGTGATGAAACGCTCGAAGACATAGGGGCAATAGCAGAATTGGAACCCAATGGGATTGTTGTACATAGCTGTTTTTTCTTTTTACACAATATTGTATAGCTTCTATTTTACGGCGGCGTTCTCTTACTAGAGTGTTAGCTTCCTTGTACAAAAACGCCTATTATAGGCCAACTTCGAAAATCAATACAAATCATTTTTACAAAAACTATGTGTTTTTTTTTCTTTCCTGTTTTGTTTTGCAAGAAAGTCCAATGAGTTATTCTTGACATATGCATTTGAATATGATTGCTGCTCATAAATATTTACATAAGAAACGAAAAGACAATTGCTCATAACTTAATAAACAGGGGCAAAAACAAGGAATGTCAAACCCGACAGTTACTTTGTCCAGCAGGTACCGAGGCATAAACAACTTTGAAACATGATTTTTCAGTGCATACGACCTTTACTCCCCACAGAGTAAAAGAAATCAAGGCATTTGATATCATCTTTCCCAAAACAGGAAGTAAGCTCCCCGGCTAGGGCCTCTCAGAAACCTGACATCTATATTCCCCAACCGAATTTCATAATCGCGAGCGGATCGTCATAAATTTTATCTCCCAAGTAGAGTTTATTTCTCTGAATACAGAAGCTTCATCCCCAACAGAGCTTATTACTCCAGCCATGGAAATTCACTTTCCAACAAAGCTTTTCCCCCGCAGAGTTATTCTCGAACAAAGTCTCTCCCTGGCAGAATAGCCACAAACAACAAGGAGTTAATCTTAGGAATAGTCATCTTCGTTCAACATCCCCAGCGGAAGTAGAAGAGTCACAATCCTCTACAACAGTCAGGAATGCTATACTCTCCAGCGACAGTCATGGGTTTATTTTCCCATACTCGGACATGTCACAATAGCATTTCATGTTCATACATCATGACAGGCGCATACATATCACATATAGCATAATCTCATTTATTTTGAGAACATCATCTCATCATGCATTTCATGCATCACATATAATTAACCATGTTATCTTTTCAGGAAAGACAATTATCATCAACAATCCCAGAAGTTATATATGTCATATTTGTAGACAGTTAATCTACATGACCAAACGAAGTAACCCTACAATCTAGGTTCCTTCTCATAGCCCTACTATCCAGGCTTTCATCTCGAAGTAACCCTACTATCCAAGTTCCATCCCATAAGCCCTACTATCCAGGCTCTCATCCCGAAGTAACCCTACTATCCAGGTTCCTTCTTACAGCCCTACTATTCAGGCTTTCATCTCGAAGTAACCCTACTATCCAGGTTCCTTCTTATAGCCCTATTATCCAGGCTTTCATTTCGAAGTAACCTACGACCCAAGTTCCTTCTCATAGCCCTACTATCCAGGCTTTCATCTCGAAGTAACCCTACTATCCAAGTTCCTTCTCATAGCCCTTCTATCCAGGCTTTCATCTCGAAGTAACCCTACTATCCAGGCTTTCATCTCGAAGTAACCCTACTATCCAGGTTCCTTCTTATAGCCCTACTATTCAGGCTTTCATCCCGAAGTAACCCTACTATCCAGGTTCCTTCTCAAAGCCCTATTATCCAGGATTTCATCTTGAAGTAACCCTACTATCCAGGTTCCTTCTCATAGCCCTACTATCTAGGCTTTCATCCCAAAGTAACCCTACTATCCAGGTTCCTTCTCATAGCCCTACTATCCAGGCTTTCATCCCGAAGTAACCCTACTATCCAGGTTCCTTCTCATAGCCCTACTATCCACGCTTTCATTTCGAAGTAACCCTACGACCCAGGTTCCTTCTCATAGCCCCACTATTCAAGCTTTCATTTCGAATTAACCCTACGACCCAGGTTCCTTCTCATAGCCCCACTATCCAGGCTTTCATTTCGAAGTAACCCTACTATCCAGGTTCCTTCTCATAGCCCTACTATCCAGGCTTTCATTTCGAAGTAACCCTACTATCTAGGTTCCTTCCCATATCCCTACTATCCAGGATTTCATTTTGAAGTAACCCTACTATCCAGGTTCCTTCTCATTTATCTCCAGACAACAGTTTACAACACTGTAAGACCTGGACCCGACCAGATACGGTCAATTTCACAATTCCCCAGTAAGTCGCTGTGCAGCCTGGACCCTGACTAGACATGCAGTTTACTTCCACCTCCTCAATTAAGAGTTAATCCCCCAGTATATTAATGGACAACTAAAGCTCTTATACTATACTACCCAGGACATAAATCAACATTCCCCAGCGAAGTCCTCCTCAACAGCGGGTACATGAATTCTCGCAAAGGAATCTCTTATACAACTGATATCTTTTCTGGATGGCATCTTTAAGCCCATCTCGGACGACTCTCTGTCGACTCCCAAATTTCCTCTGCAAGCCCATTCCCGATATTACCAATCAGTGTTACTCCATGCGAGTGCAAATTTCTGGGCACTCTAGTGTTCAATAATCTTCCACCTTCGGATCACGAAAGGCAGACCAGCCAATCTATATCCTCGGGCTTAAGAAGATTGAACAAGGGCAGCTGTTGTACCCCAAAATTTTCCCTCCCATTTTTACTCAACATATGTTCATTAACATACTCTACTTGCTCAAGGATGCCCAAGAGTTAACCAGACAAACTCTCTCCTAAAGAAATGAACCTCCAACTAGGGTTTCTTTTTTCATCAAGATGGGTGAGTCCCAAAGGCCTCATATGCTCTCCATAGTACTAATATGTTCTCAAGACCATTCATGCCAAGTTTCATGCCTTGCACAAGAAGTTTGCCCAGTCAACTGCTCAGATGTTGGAAAATCAACTCTACTAGGTCAAAAGTCAAATGGGGCCCACTTACAGTCAAACCCCAATATTTTTGGTCAACCTCAACATTTTGAAGTGATATCCATCATTTGATCGAGGGTTGATCATGATTCCCCAAGGAATGCTCCTAATTCATCAAAACTCAAAAGTTGCTAAATTAGGGTTTCTTAGGAAAAGTCAACCAAACTTTGACCAAGCATAACTTTTTTATACTTTATCAAAAATTTCTCATCCAAGGCTCATTTTGAATATAATCCAATTCCCTACAACTCATCTACATCCCTCAAGTTCAAGAAATGCACCCATGGAAAGATATGAATGGAACCATTATAGGTCATTCCAAAAAGTCAACAAAAACAACTTTTGGGTCAAATCTCCTTACATGAACATGGAAGATCCACTTGATATGAAACCAAAGAGGTTGCTTATGGGACATTCTAAGCTTTCTAAAAATTCAAAGAACACCCTCTTTGGGTCAAAATTGAGAGAGATATGCATTGTCAAAGTTGGCCATTTTTGGAAATTTGCCCAAAATCAACAATGCTCAAAATTGCATTTTTTTTCCACATGGGCCCATCTTTTCAAGATTGAATCTCAATCCTAGCATGGTCCACGACCTATGGGATTCCCCATGCATTTTTCACTCGTTTATTTTATTTATTTTGATTTTTATTCATTTTAAAATCAAATAAATTCAAATAAAATCAAATAAAATCAAATTAAATCAAAATAAATAAACTTATGGAATGAGATTTGTTTTGCATTGAATTGTAGATCATGAAAGATGTATAACCTCAAGCAAATCGTACCAAGCTATAAACAAGAGGAAATCTCCAATTTTGGAAAGATTGGCATCAAAACCTAAAGACCATTATTCTTTGGATTCTTGCCAATAATATTAACCTAATTGGATTCAATACATATACTGAAGCTTGGTGAACCCTAAAAAAGAGAACATTCAGGCGCAGCCTGCCTCCATAGAGCAAGAATCAAATTCAAAATTTTTATCAAAAAGTGCAGACCGGATCTTCCTCCATAGGCCAGTCCAGAGCATTCTAAAGGTCAAATCATACTCCTAGACGTTCATTTGGGCGATAGCAAGCATTATCAAGGCCTAAAGCATCAAGAAACATGCGCTAGCAACATCACGGTTTGCTCATATTTTTTAAATTGATTTTTACAATTCATGCATGATGAATGATTTCTAAGTATCTATTCATGTTTATATCATCCTTTGGATTGCTTTTTCATATTTAATTACGTGTTTTGATGCCTGTTGGATGAAACTCCATTGCTAGGGTTTATAAGGTCATTTTAGGGATCTCAAATGCAAGAATAATCAGGGCTAAAGATGGATATTATTGCATTCAAGAAATCAAACCCAATTGATCTGTGTAATTGGATTTGATTTATGTTGCTTGAATATGACTTTTGAAGATTGCAGGTTTATAGCAATGGACATGTTCGTAGGTACAACCCTGGGTCTAAAATGACAGTTTTGTTGAAGAAGATGAAGTTGTGTCAAGGCGTGGGTGGACAGTTTGAATCTCGCACGTTTTTCCTATAACCTTGATTCATTATTCAATATATTATTTGTTGTGTGTTTATGTCAACGAATAGAAAGTTGGTTCAGTGGTACAAGCGAAAGGCCTTAAGGCGTTCATGTGTAGGAGGTCAGAGGTTCGATCCCTGCCTCCTACATTTTATTTTCCCTAATAATTGTTTACAGATCCTGTGCCTTGGGTTCTGTTGTACCCCAAAATTTTCCCTCCCATATTTCTCAAAATATTTCAAGAAAGATCCTCAAGTTGCTCAAGGTAGTCCAAGGGTTGGCCAGACAAGCTCTCTCCTAAGGCAGTCTACCCCAAATTAGGGTTTCATGTTGCATCAAGATACTTGAGTCCAAGGGATCCCAAATTCTCAACATTGTCCTAATATGTTCTCAAGATCATCCATGTCAAGTTTCAAGCCTTGCAGAGGAAATTTGCTCACTCAATTGCTCAAAGGCCTAAAAATCGATTGTGCTAGGGCAAAAGTCAACTGTGGCCCACATACAGTCAAACATCAAGATTTTTGGTGAACATCCTCCTTTTGAAGTATATTTCATCATTTGATCAAGGGTTGATCATGATTCCTCAAGGATTGCTCATACATCATCAAGACTCAAAAGTTGCTAAATTAGGGCTTTGCGGGAAAAGTCAACTCAACTTTGACATAGCATTACTTTCTCATAATTTATTAGAAATGACCCATCCAAAGCTCATTTTGAAGAGGATGTAATTCCCTACAATCCATCTTCAGCTCCCAAGTTCAAAATATTCACTCACAAGAAGTTATGAATTTGGACATTATAGGTCATTTTGAAAAGCCAACAAAAAACACCTTTTTTGTCAAAGCTTCATACATGAGCATGGAATATCAAATTGAGATGATACCAAAAGGTTTGCTTAGAGGACATCTCAAGATTTCTAAAAATTCCAATAAAACCTCCAAAGAGTCAAAATTGAGGAAGTTATGCATTGGTGAAGTTGACCTTTTTTGCAAAATTGTCAAAAGTCAACTATCCCTAAAACTTCAAATTTTGCCAAATGGGCCCAATCTTTTTCACTTGTCTTGAGTTGGCAACATAGTCCACAAGATCTAGCCTTTTCCACTTGTCCTTATCATGTTTTTATTATTTATTTTTATTTTTATTTGAATTAATTCAATTTAAATCAAAACAAATCATATAAAATCCAAAATATTGAAAACAAAAGATTTTATGCGTGTTTCAGGTTTTATTATACAGCTAGCAAACATTCAAAATCGTATCAAGGCGTGGTGTGAACAAAAAAATTGAAATAGGCCAATTTTGGAAAGTTTTCAAAGTGAATCAAATCAAAGATCCAAATCATTGATGGAGGAAGATTGAGAGCAGTTATCAACCCTAATCCCTTCCTTGATACATATAGAGAACGTGCAGACCTAAAAACAGGTTGGAAAGAGGCGCATGAACAAGAACAAAAACTCAAAAAATCAAGAAAAAGTGTTGAAACGAATTTGCACTTAGAGGCGAATACAAGACTCTTTGCCTATCCCAATCGATTCTTGGGAGTCTCAGCAAGCTAAAGCAATACAGACCAAGCATTTTCAAGCCCCAAGTCGCACTGTAAGTCGCTCACGATATAGCTCTTTTCTTGAAATCGAATAGCATGATTTAGGCATTGTTAGGATGAATTAATCATATATTGTTGATATATGAGACATTTTCAAGCTTCCTGCATTGATTAATTGCATTTATATGGCCTGTACTAAAATTCACCATGGCTAGGGTTCGTAGCTCCATTTTAGGATTTTTCCTTCCAGGTGAAATTGGCCTTGATAAAAGGTACCATCGTGTTCAGAAGGATGAGACGAATCTAACCATGGCCTTGGTGGTCATTTATATCACGTGTATGTGATTTTGAGAATTGGCAGGGCTGTAGCGATAGACGTTGTCCGTAGGTATAGGTTATCAAGACTTTTAGCCACGGAGAGAGGAAGGAGACGAAGATGTGGCCTCATCTGATTTGGCCATTTGAATTTTTGCGCAAAAATTTCATTGCTTCGCTTGTTTCATATATTATTATTATTATGTATATTATGTACAAATAGAAACAAATGGTGCAGTGGTAGCCAGGCAGCGTTTAAGGCGTGGGAGTGCTTGAGGTCAGGGGTTCGACCCCTGCCTCCAACAATTGTATTTTTCTTGATTTGTTTCAGGAAATCACATGCATGCATGAATCCAAGGCCTATTATACTCCCTCCAGATCCAGCCAACCAAGTGTCAGATGGCCAAATCTGATGGGCATCATCTGAAGGTGCACCATGAGCCACAGTCAACATGCAACATGGGATCCTCAAGGTCAACGTGGACCTTCTCTTTTGGGCCCAGAATTCTGATTTTTGCACTCCTCCAAATATTCAGGCCCATTCTCTCTTTTCTATTTTCTTTTCTATTTTATTTCTTTTAATTTATTTATTTATTCACTAACCCAAATAATTATTTTCTTTTATTAAAAAAAAATCACCAAAAATATTATTTTTCACCTATTAAATTTAAGATATTTATTTTTAGTAAAAAAAATTAATTAATTTAATTAGGTTTGATTAATTTAGATAACTTTAATTATTTTGTAAATAACTTTAAAAAAATTAGAATAAATAGTTTTATTACTAACTTAATTATATTTTATTTTTTTCCTAAAATAACCAAAAAAACAAAAATAGGTCATTTAATTATTTTTACTAATTAATTTAATTAACTAATTAATTGCATGTTTAATTTAGAAAACTTATTTCTTTTATTAAAAACAACAAAAAAAACATTTTTCTTTTAATTAGATTAGGAGGGTCAAAACCCTAATTTCTTCCCGATCTAATTTTCTTCTCGCGCGCTTATTATTATTTTTATCCATATTGATGTATCTGCCAACAGTTTGTAATAGTTTTAATTAGGGCTTTTTATTTACATTTATCGCTTCAATTTCAAAGGGTTTGTTTTTGGCTATGTAAATACCCGAAGCCTTGTAATAGCGTAGTTTAATTTCCTCATTTTAAAATTCCGCAAATTATTAACTATTAGATGTATGAATAATTAGGGTTTGCATGACAAGAATGTATGACTAATTTTAAAACAGCTAGATCACCCTAAATGTGCAAAGATAAATAAACTGAAATTGAATCATTCGCACATGCGCACTCCTAGGGTACACTCCCACTTGGTTGCCTTCGGTAAACGTTCATTGAGTATAGGATGTTTTAGTGGTCGTCCTTTTGTCCAAAGATCAAAGTTGCCTCGGAATGGTTGCCTCGGATATTGTTGCCTCGGATAAATGATCTAAGATGTTAGGGTTACTACTAAGACGTCCTAACATTGCTTTAGTGACCGTACGTCCCTTTCGAATTGACCCTTCAAACTCCAACGACGGTGCTACCTACTCACTAATAGTGGGATAGCACTGTCTAAAGGAAACGAATACGAAATGATTCTTTTTTCGAGTACGTAGATTAGTTCTTAAGTACTTGCTCAATCAAAACAAACTTTTTTCACACTTACACTCCTTTACAAACAAGTTTTCAAAAACACTTCATTACACTCTTGAAGATAGAAGCAAGAATTAAATCGAAGTCAAAACAAAAACTTTTCAAAGCACACAAACACAAAGAAAACAATTTTGAAAATGATGAGCAAGTACCTAAGATCCCGTAGATAACTACGGATAGAAAGGGTGCTAATACCTTCCCCTTCTATAATCTACCCCCCGTACTCAGAAATATCTCAAAAAAGGAATTTTTCTGTGCTTTTTTCCTTTCCTTGTTGGATAAAATAAAATTCGGTGGTGACTCTTGCTTACCGCGACATTTTGCAAACACAAACGCAAAACGCAAACCAGCAAATTCCTTAAAAAATAGGGAAACACATCCCGGTTCTGGCCACCATATCACAGAACTGGCGACTCTGCTGGGGAATTAATAAGTGGGGTGTACCTTAGGAATAGTTCATTATATTGTTTTCAATTGTGTGATCTGTTTACTTTATCTTTGTGGGTTTCGTATCGGAGTTACTATAGATCCTAACTCATATCTGGGGACACCTTTTAGGTAAGTAGCAATAGACTGTGAGGGAACTGTACAGCGTAGACCGATACAGTTGAAGCAATAGCTACGTTGGTGTGACACATTAGTTGGTACCGATATCCCTTGTGGAGGAACAAGGAGAGTATGGGGATGCTAATGGGTCATTAAGCATCAACTGACCTTAGAACCTATAATTGACCAACTTGGCCATAGAAAAGTAGCAGTATGCTACACTCATTGAGACCATACTCTCGCGATGATTCCGTCCGCAAGAAAAGGTTGCTA
Organism: Vicia faba; assembly: GCA_948472305.1. Classification (NCBI taxonomy): domain Eukaryota; kingdom Viridiplantae; phylum Streptophyta; class Magnoliopsida; order Fabales; family Fabaceae; genus Vicia; species Vicia faba. The sequence continues at coordinate 52,489 of CATIWC010000249.1, read as the reverse complement.
AACTGGAATTATGACTGATCGAGGATGGTCAGTGATATTGAGAACCTCTAGAACCCGGTTACTATTACTAGGACAGGTTGAACCACCTAAACTGAAAGAGGGTAATACCTAAACTCCATGCCAGCCTGAAATTTAAAGGCTATTGTGTGACTTGTTTTCCCTTACCATGTTTGCTATTTGTGATACCTGTGGTGTGTTTTTATCATGACATCATGCATCATGACATCGCATGCATATTTCATTAGACTAACCATTTCAAATACCAAGGGGATTCATCTTTGTTCTATTTTGCAGATCATGGCTTCTATGCGCAGAAATACCATTCGGATCAGCTTCGTGCAGATACCTGCTCAGCTTAGAGAGTTGGTTTCAAAGGTTCCTGATACTTCTTCCTTTGTTAGAAGACACAGTCATCTCCTTACCTTGGTCACTTCAAAGCTGGATGAGCAAATGATGAGTGTGTTGTTCCAATTATTTGACCCGTTGCATCACTGTTTCACCTTCCCGGACTATCAGCTGGTCCCTACTTTGGAGGAGTTCTCTGATTTACTTGTCATATCTATTCTAGAGCAGACACCCTTTACAGGTTTGGAGATAGCTCCTAGGCCAGAGGATATTTCTTTAGCCCTCCATCTAACAATGGCTGATGTAGTATCTAACTGGGAGACTCGGAGTGGGATGAAAGGTTTCTTTGCTAAGTTTTTGATTGATCAAGCTCAACAGTTTTGGGATAGTTTGGACTTTCAAGCATTTGAAGACATCCTGGCTCTTCTCATCTAAGGCTTGGTTTTGTTCCCAAATTCAGATTCTTTTGTCAATGTGAACACAGTCAAGATCTTCATGTCCCATAACCCAGTGCCTACTCTCTTAGGTGATATTTTGCATGCTCTTTATACCCGTACCATTCGGAAAAGGGGAACTCTCATGTGCTGTGCACCGCTGCTAGCGAGGTGTTTATTTCTCACCTCCCCAAATATGTATTGAATAATGAGGAAGGTATGGGTTGGGCTTACAGAATCATGTCCCTTGCTCATACAGACATCCTTTGGAGTACTAAAGATATGGAAAAGGTAGTTGTCATTAATCGCTGTGGGGAATACCCCAATGTTCCATTGCTTGGAATTAGAGGAGGAATAACCTATAATCCTTGTTTGGCTTTATGACAGTTTGGATGATCTCGAAGGGACGGTCTTCATGAGCTGCTGCTTCCAGACATTGTCTTTGACTTCATGGGGGATGTTGAGGGACATCGCCGCAGATTTATACGAGCTTGGGACAGGGTTAACAGGTCTGATCCACATGAGCTAGGAATGAAAACTTCTCTCCTAATGCAACCGTATCTCTAGTGGGTTCGAGCCCGTTCTCAAAAGTTGGGGATGCCATACAAAGTTGTCTTGTCGGTGATTGTGGAACATACTGATGAAGAAGGGGTTCCTTATACGGTCCTCCATCCATACATGCCTACTGATATTGGGGCATTGAAGAGGTCTTGGATCAAGTTAAGGGAAGAAAGGGATACCTATAGAGAGAAGTATCATGAGCAGGAACGGAAGATCCTGAAGCTTACAAGGCAGCTGGAGACTGAGAGGACAATCAACGATTATGTCAGCACGAAAGGAAAACGACCATGGGAATTTTGATGTCTTTTATTGTTTCTAGTTTAGATTTGCTTTTCAGTATTTCTTTTGTAACACCTTAAAGGCATTTGCTAAACATTGTTTCAAATTTTAATCTAATAAAAGTGTGTTTTATTTTGGTTTACAAATTTGAATCTCCCTAAGTCTTTGAAATCATTTCATACACATTCCATTCCCATTCACCTCATTATAGGTACCCTTACAGGTTTCTCATCTTCTTCGCTTATTTATTTCAGCAATCTTGTCTTCTGAAACACCTACTGATCAAGCTATTAAGACTCTTCAAGCTCAGAATGCTCAGTTCCATGAAATGTTCTTGAACCTGGCCAAGGGGCAGAAAGATTTGAAGACTCTTATCTTGAAGGACAAGAAGAAGAAGAAGAAGAAGAAGAAGAAGAAGAAGAAGAAGACAATCCTACTGAATATGGGTCACAGATTTGGGAACAGGTTGCGAGAGGAAGTTGATTTGTCTCACTCATCTGGAGGAGGAGAGAATCAAGAAGAAAGGAAGGGTCCTAGCCTTGTGGTTTCAGATAATGACACGGATTTTGATAAAGACCAGTATCCTCCTGCCAAGGATAGGTATAAATAACTTGAAGACCGGCTAAGTGCAATGGAGATCCAGAAGATACCTGGATTGGACTTCGAAGATTTGGGTTTGGCATATGGGTTGGTGATCCTGCACAAGTTTAAAGCTCCTGTCTTTGCTAAGTACGACGGGGTCTCCTGCCCAAAGTTACACCTCTGCTCGTATGTCAGAAAGATTCAACCATATACTGCTGATAGGAACCTCTGGGTTCATTTCTTTCAAGATAGTCTGTCAGGGACTCAACTTGAATGGTTCTACCAACTGGAAGGAGAGAACGTCCGTAACTGGGAGAACCTTGTTGCTGCTTTTTACAAGCAGTACCAGTATAATACCGACCATGCTCCCACGCATACTCAACTTCAGGGTATGTCTATGGGTGCGAGCGAAGGTTTTAAGGACTACGCTCAGAAGTGGAGAGATCTTGCTGAAAGAGTAAAACCCCCTCTGGCTGATAGGGAGTTGGTGGATATGTTTCTTGGGACTTTGTCTGGTCCGTATTTTAATTATTTGATCAGTAGTTCATCATCCGGGTTTACTGAATTGATTATGACTGGGGAGAGAGTTGAGGCCGGTATCAAGAGCGGCAAGATACAGAAGGGTGCTTCGTCAAGTACAGAGAAGTAGCCTTTCAAGAAGGAATCTAATGCAGTTTACAGCTCGAGGAGCCAAAATCGACCCGAATTCCGCCAAGCAGTTAATACGGTGGTAATATCAAGACCAATTGTTGCCCCACAATGCAACCCTCAGCAAAGAGCAGAGAGGCCTCAGAGACAGTTTACTCGGCTCAGTATGACTCTATCTCAAATTCTGTCGCAGTTATTGAAGACCAACTTGGTGACTCTGAGGGAGGCTCCGAAGAATCCCATTACTACATCAACGTTGTATAATCCGAATGCCCGCTGTGCTTTTCACTCTGATAGCCAGGGGCATGATACGAATAACTGCTGGGCCTTGAAGAATAAGGTATAAGATTTGATTGAAGCTAAAGAGATTGAGTTTGAAGCGCCGGAAAAGCCTAATGTCGTGACTTCTCCTATGCCCAAGCATGGAGTAAATGTTGTGGACGATGATTCGTTTATAACCTCTGTGGAAGACATTTCTACTCTGTTGTTGACCGTTAAGAAGAACTTATTGTTGGTCGGTTTATTTTCGGGTTGTGGCGAAGGTTGCCACCTGTGTCCCATCCTGCCTACTGGTTGTCATCTATTGAAGTCAGGTGTCCAACGCCTGATGGATAAAAAATAAATCTTGTTCGAGAAAACTTTGGTTCCATTGATTCCTGTTGAAGATGTTTCCATAATCACCATTTCCGCCAATTCTTCCAAGGCTTCCTCGAGAAAGCCTGTTAGAATTACATCTGTTCTGAGAGTTGCTCCATTGATTATTACTATTCCTGGACCTATCCCTTACACATCAGATAAGGCTGTCCCATGGCACTATGGGGCCGATGTGTATTTGAAGGAAAATTGCGATCAAAAGCGCAGCAGAATTTAAAATTTTCCTTTAGCGATCCTTACGAATGAGCATGGTCAGTGATAGAAATATTTACCTCTTGTGGCGATTCAGACCTTTGATGTTGTGATCACGAGCGTTGATGAAGAACAACGCCTCTACTCAGTCCACACGAACAGATCGCTTCCGGTCACAGTGCTAGCTGATCACGAACGGAAACCTTGAGTGAGAGAGAGAATCAAAAACGAAATTGCATCAAGTGAAATTGCTTCATCACAAGGGATCTATTTATAGAATCACTCGTGTGGGCTACAAGCTAAAAGCCCAATTAAGGCTATAAGCTAAAAGCCCAATTAAGCTTATGGACATCATACCTTATGATGTACCATATATCACTTATCCACGTGGTACCTTACCACTTTCCGTATTACACTTAAGTGCACCGTACCTTACGGTGTTCCTTATTTATTCTATCTCTTATCAACCTGTCCTTATGTGTGTGACCCTGTAGGTTTTCGCGATGTTGGCAATTATATTAAATCACACATTTAATATAATAAACAGTGAGTGGTATCTAGCAACACATCACTGTTACCCAAGTCACGAAAATGTCATGTGATCTGACCAAACTTTTTCCGTGATAATATTTGTGTTGTACAATTACCCTTTTGCCCTCATGTCTATATTGAACACAAGGCATACACTGTGTCACCCTTGTCCAGTTCAATATTGGGCCCTTAGACATTTATCCTGTTATGCAGGATGAGCAAATTCCATCTAGGTCACTCATGTCCCTTAGCATGCTTTGTGAAGTACCCATCAACCGTCTTTATAGTCATCCAGTTACGGATGACGTTTGATCAGCAATAAAGTACTTGACTCTACATCTAGGGTCCATAGTGGTTTCAGGTCGAAGAGTGGTATACACCATTATCATCATGAGAATAACTTACGACACTTTGCATAACATTCTATGTAGTATTCTCATAGCGGGTCAATCCAGTATAAATATTACTCCTAATATTCATACGTATGTCAAGACTTGATAACTCCTTATCTATGATCCATGAGATGTGATCATCAATCTATCTTCATAATAATCTTAATGCTTTAATGTTATCCCACTTCACATTAAAGCTTGACTACGGATACTTTAAGAATAGTGTCTTATGTTTAATGGGATCTCATGATTAAGTCACACTTAACATTTCATTAAATAAATAAACCATTCTAGGGACTTTATTATTTTGGAAAGCAAACATAATAAAGAAATGCCTTTTATTATTAATAAATAATTCGATACAAGTACCAAAAGTATTGGCCTCTAGGGCTTACACCAACAGTATTATCATGGGATTAAACAAGACTTGAAGGTTGAAGAGGCTGATACTGATGTCAGCAGTAGTGTTGGGTCTAGCAAAGTCACCCGAAGAGGAAGAGTTTTCTCTCCTGAGATCTCCCCACCAACTGTTCGGAAGCCTGTTACTATTTCACATGCCAGTACACCTGCTACTGTCCCTATTCATGTTCCAGTCATTACCCTTGTTGCCGAGTCATCTGACACTCGGGGTAAAGGGATCACTGGTGGGCCTTCCCAGACGGAGGCGCCGAAGAAGATTACTGTTGAAGCCTCTAGACAGGAGATAGAGGAAATTTTAAAGATCATCAAGAAAAGCAACTACAATGTAGTCGAACAGTTGGGGAAAACCCCGTCAAAGATCTATATGTTATCTTTATTGCTATGCTCGGAATCCCATGCTAAGGCTCTGATTGCTTTCTTGAAAATTACGCACGTGCCCCAGGAAACATCTGCTGATCAGTTCAAACACTGTGTGGCTAGTTTGACCGCTGATAACGGGTTAGGTTTCTCTGACGTAGATTTGACTGCCAAAGGAAAGAATCACAATGACGCTTTGCATGTTTCCATCGAGTGCAGGGGCACTACTCTAGCTCACGTGTTGGTGGATATTGGGTCCTCGTTAAATGTTTTACCCAAGAAAGCATTAGACCGGTTAGATTGTGAAGGGTTGGTACTGAAGCCAAGTAATATTGTGGTTAGGGCCTTTGACGGGTCCAAAAGGATGGTGCATGGAGAGGTGGATGTTCCTGTTAAGGTCGGTTCTCAGACTTTCGCGTCTACATTCTATGTGATGGACATTCGACGATCTTATTCTTGTTTGCTGGGTTGCCCGTGGATCCATAAAGTTGGGGCAGTAACTTCTACGCTCCACTAGATGTTGAGATACCCAGTGAAAGGGAAATTTGTTACAGTATGAGGAGAAGAGGAGTACATGGTAAGCCACCTTAACTCTTTTTGGTATGTGGAGATGGATGGGGAGTTCATTGAAACCCCGTGTCAAAACTTTGAAGAAGTCCCCCAGACTCTGGCGTCGACTGAAACTGTTGCTGAAGATCCTCCAATGAAGATGGCTTCCCTCAAGGATTCTCGGGCTGTTATTGAAAAAGGTGGGTGTGCGAATTGGGGCCAACTCCCTGACTTTGCACACAAGACTGACAAGTTTGGTTTGGGTTTTACTGCAGAAGCTCAAAGCGCTGTTCGGCGTGCACGGATTGGAAGACCTCCCATGCGTATCAGTAATCCGGAAGTGAATGCGATTGAAGATGATGATGAAGAGTCTGAGTTTGACAGCTGGATTTACCCGACTACCGAAGGTGGATTAAGCAATTGGACGGCAAAGGACTTTGTGCCCATTTATTTTATTACACAGTAATAAGACTTTTGTTTTGAGTTTGTAACAGATAATTTGAAACTTTACGGCCCGGTGCCTTGCCCGAGACACCGTGGCGTTGTTTGAGGGCTTATTATGTGTCATTTCCATATATCATCAATAAAAGCATTGGACGTTTCTTGCATTACAAATTTTTGCACTCCTTGTTTTTCTTTTCTATCTTGCAAAACAGCTATTTGTCTTACACACACTCACATATACAGGTCTACATCCACTCTGGATCCCACTGATAACGACTCTGCTACTGCCAATTATGACTTCGAAAGTCCGATCAACCAAGCCGAGGACGAAGGTGAGGATGATTGCGAAGTGCCTGGTGAACTTGCTAGACTGTTGATTCAGGAAGAGAGGGCCATACAGCCACATGAAGAGCCAGTGGAAACAGTAAATCTGGGTACAGATGAAGACAAGAAAGAGGTTAAGATCGGTGCAAATCTGGAGTCTAGAGTCAAGCAATGGTTGATACAGATGTTGCGTGACTATGTTGAGATCTTTGTCTGGTCTTATGAAGATATTCCTGGGTTGGATACCGATATTATGGTTCACCGCCTGCCCACCAAGGAAGACTGTCCTCCAGTGAAACAGAAAGTTCACCGAATGCGCCCGGAGATGTCTGAGAAAATCAAGGATGAAGTTATGAAACAGTTTGATGCCGGTTTTCTAGCAGTTACTTCTTACCCACAGTGGGTTGCCAACGTGGTTCCGGTGCCGAAGAAGGATGGTAAGGTTCGAATGTGTGTTGACTATAGGGATCTGAACAGGGCAAGCCCCAAGGATGATTTCCCTCAGCCTCATATCGACGTTCTGGTTGACAACACCGCATACCATAAGGTCTTCTCCTTTATGGATGGTTTCTCCGGTTACAATCATATTAAGATGGCTCCTGAAGATACGGAGAAGACAACGTTTGTTATGCAATGGGGCACCTTTTGATATAAAGTCGTGCCTTTCAGATTGAAGAATGTTGGGGCAACGTATCAGCGCACCATGGTCGCTTTGTTTCATGACATGATTCATCACGAGATTGAGGTATACATTGACGACATGATTGCAAGATCCCAGACTGAAGAGGAACATCTCGACCATCTTCAGAAGCTATTTGACAGGTTGAAGTTGTACAAGCTGAGGCTAAATCTGAACAAGTTCACCTTCGGAGTGAGGTCTGGTAAGCTGTTGGGTTTCGTCGTTAGTGATAAAGGTATTCAAGTGGATCCTGCAAAGGTGAAAGCTATACAAGAAATGCCAGCTCCCGAAACAAAAAAGAAGTCAGAGGCTTTTTGGGACGACTGAACTACATTTCCCGGTTCATCTCCCACCTAACTGCTACTTGTGAGCCAATCTTCAAGTTACTGAAGAAAGATCAAGTGGTAAGATGGAACAATGAATTCCAGGCCGCTTTCGAAAGGATTAAAGAATATCTCCAAGATCCACCTATTCTAATGCCTCCAATTGAAGAGAGACCTTTGATCTTATACTTGACAGTACTCAATAATTCGATGGGGTGCGTGCTGGGGCAGCATGACGAGTCTGACCGAAAAGAGCATGCTATTTATTACCTTAGAAAAAAGTTTACCGACTGTGAGACCCAATACTCACTGCTTGAGAAAACTTGTTGTGCTTTGGCTTGGGCTACTCGCCGGCTGAGACAGTATATGCTGACTCACATTACTCTATTGATATCAAAGATGGATCCAATCAAGTATATCTTCGAGAAGGCTGCCTTATCCGAAAGAATAGCAAGATGGCAGATGATCTTGACTGAGTATGACATCCAATACACGACCCAAAAGGCAATCAATTGGAGTATGTTGGTAGATCATTTAGCGCATTAGGCAGTGGATGATTACCAGTCTATGAACTTTGACTTCTCGGATGAGAACATCATGTTGGTAACTGACTGTGAAACACCTGGACCGGATGAAGGACCTGAGGAGGGATCCCGATGGTCTATGTACTTTGATGGAGCTTCAAACACTTTGGGTAATGGCATTGGCACCGTGATCATATCTCCTGAGGGTTGTCATACTCCGTTCACCACCCGCTTATGTTTTAACTGCACCAACAATATGGCAGAGTATGAAGCGTGCATCATGGGTCTTTGAGCAGCAATTTACCTAAGGATTAAGTTCTTAAGTGTATTCGGAGATTTCGTTCTCATGATCAGTCAAATCAAAGGTGAGTGGAATACGAAGCACCCAAATCGTATTCCTTACAAAGAGTATGTATTGACTTTGCTTCCGCACTTCGAGGAGATAACCTTTGAACACTTCCCCAGAGACGAGAATCAGTTGGCGGACGCGCTAGCTACGATGTCTTCTATGTTCAAAGTCAGATGGGACAATGAGGCTCCCCAGATTACCATTGAGAGGGTGGACGAACCTGCACATTACTGTGACATCGAGACTGAAGAGGTAGCAGATAAACCCTAGTTTCACGAGGTAAAAAGGTATCTTGAGGCTCAAGAATACCTTGAGGGTGCATCTGTTAATGATAAGAAGTTTCTGAGGAGGTTCGCGGCAAAGTTCTTCATCAGTAATGGTATTCTTTACAAGCGTAATCATGATTCAACCTTACTGCGTTGTATCGATAAGAACGAAGCAGAAAGGAATATGGTAGAGTTACATGAAGGTACTTTCGGGACTCATTCCAGTGGACACACCATGGCAAAGAAGATCCTTCGGGCAGGATATTATTGGTCTACCATGGAAGCCGACTGTTATCAGTATTCTCGGACCTGTCACAAGTGCCAAGTCTATGCTGATAAGGTGCACATACCTCCAGTTCCTCTGAACGTCTTAACAGATCCTTGGCCTTTCATAATGTGGGGCATCGATATGATTGGTGAGATCAGACCTATTGCGTCCAACGGGCATCGTTTCATCTTGGTAGCAATTGATTAATTTACAAAGTGGGTTGAAGCAGCTTCCTTTGCTACAGTAACCAAGAACGTCGTGGCACGGTTTATTCGGCACAATTTGATCTGTCGATATGGTGTACCAGAGAGGATCATTATGGACAATGGTACAAATCTCAATAATATGATGATCACCGAGCTCTGCAAGCAGTTCAAGATACAGCATCACAACTCTTCTCCCTATTGGCCGAAGATGAATGGGGCTGTTGAAGCAGCTAATAAGAACATCAAGAAGATTGTGCAGAAGATGACGGTGACATACAAAGATTGGCACGAGATGTTACCGTTTGCTCTTCATGGGTACCGCACCTCAGCGCGGACGTCAACAGGGGAAACACCCATGGATGGAGCTATGATTTTAACCACCATGGATGGTGACGACCTTCCTCACCCCCTCAATGCAGACATAGTGAAAAAATACTACGCATAATTAAAGACCCGCTAGGTTGACTGGCCTAGGGAAAAATAAGGGCTTCCCGGCGAACCAAAAGGGTTCGGGAAAAAATAAGGGATGAAAATGAAAAAAATCTGTACACCCGGCAAGTCGAAAACCTGAAAAGGCGGCTTGGGAAAAAAAGGGTATCCCGGTGGACTGAAAACCCGAAAGGGCGGTTCAGGCAAAAATTAGGGATTAAAGCGTAACACTATGTCTCATTGGATCACCTTGCAACCAGACTTCGGTATTGCCTATCAGGCTCGGACGACACTAATCAATCTGATCTACCTTCGACCAAGTAGCAAAGTGATGGGACGCTCGAGGATATAAAGGCAATAGCAGATTTGGAACCTAGTGGGATTATTCACATAGCTGTTTTTCTTTGTTTTTCACAAATTGTATAAACTCTATTGTTCGGCGGCGTCATCTTACTAGGACGTCAGTCTCTTGTACAAAAGACGCCTATTTACAGGCCAAACTTCGAAGTCAATACAATTCGTTTTCACAAATAAAATTTTCTTTTTCTGTTTTGTTTTGCAAGAACGTCCAACGTTCATTTTTGATATATGCATTTGACATTAATTGCTGCTCATGAATATTTACAGGCGAAACAAAAGATGATTACGCGTAATATCAAAAATAGGGGGAAATAAGAATTGTCCAGACCTTATAGTTGCTCTATCCACCAGGTACAGGGTTAGATTTAGTTGAAGAATATGACTAAGGTACATTCACTCCCCGTAGAGTAAGAAAAAGACAGTAATGTTAACTCTCCCCAGCTGAGGCTCACAACCGCGAATGAGTCGGCAATATTATCCCCAAGCAGAGTTTATCCATCATTTAGCACTAGACCATTATCCCCAGCGGAGTCTGGAAAATCTTACCCAGTGGAGTTTGGAGAATCATCCCCAATAGACTTTGGAAGACTGTCCCAGTAGAGTCTAAAATATTATTCCCAATGAAGTTGCAACTAAAAGATCATCCCCAGCGGAGTTCATTCCTTTCACAAATAGAAACTTAATTCCCAACAGAGTTTATTATCGCCAACAACGGTAAGTCATCCCCGACCGAGGTTATTCTTCCGAATCAACAGGTTCTCTAGCAGAATATGTCCTCCCCACAGAGCCATTTCCTCATCAGTTTATTCCCCAATAGAGTTATCCTCTCCTGCAGGTTTATCCTCACAATCATCTTCATTCATTATCCCCAGCGGAAACGAAGAATTCAACTCTCTTCTCCAGCAGCAATCCGGGATTTATTTTCCCTAGCTAAAAACATCACATTTCCATACATCATGACACATGCATATACGCATCATACAACACAATCTCATTTATTTTGAGAACATCATTACCTGATACATATCATGCATTACATGCAGCCAACCTTTACCTTTCAGGAGAGATATAATCAAGTTCTTACAAAAGCAAGCTATGAAGCCCGAATTCGACCGAACAATAGTTTAAATCCTCAGCAAGCCATGAAACCCGAATTACGATCGGATAACAGCTCAGCAAGTTATTGTGAAACATGGATTACGACCAGACAACAATACAAGTTCCTGTGAAACTTGGATTACGACCAGATAGCGGTTAAAGACACTGTGAAGGCTGGATTTCGACCAGATAAAAGTAAGGGATATTGTGCATCTTGGATTACGACCAAATAGAAGTTCACCCAGCCAGATACTATGAAGCTCGGATTACGACTGGATGTTAGTTGGCCCAAAGCCAAAGGGAAGCCCGGATTACGACCAGATAGCCATTTGATCTCTTCTGAAGACTAGATTACGACCAGATAAGAAGTAAAGTATGATGAAGACTGGATTACGACCAGATAAGAAGTAAAGTGTTCTGAAGACTGGATTACGACCAGATAAGAAGTAAAGTGTGCTGAAGACTGGATTACGATCAGATAAGAAGTAAAGTGTTTTGAAGATTAGATTACGACCAAATAAGAAGTAAAGTGTTCTGAAGACTGGATTACGACCAGATAAGAAGTAAAGTGTGCTGAAGACTGGATTACGACCAGATAAGAAGTAAAGTGTTCTGAAGACTGGATTACGACCAGATAAGAAGTAAAGTGTTCTGAAGACTGGATTACGACCAGATAAGAAGTAAAGTGTTCTGAAGACTGGATTACGACCAAATAAGAAGTAAAGTATTGTGAAGCCTGGATTACGACCAGACAGCAGTACGGAACACCATGAAGCCTGGATTACGACCGGATAACGATAAAAAGACTGAAGCCTGGATTGTGACCAGATAGCAGTACAAGACCCTGTGAAGTTTGGATTTCGACCGAATAGTAGTTTACCTGGACAGTTACTAAGAAGCCTGGAGTCGACCGAATATTAGTGTGCCATAAATTCAAGTTAAAGCCCATATGCAACCGGATAACATTTGAATTCCTTTCGAAACCTGGATTGCGACCAGATAAGAATTAAGAAGTTGTGAAGCCTGGGTTACAACCGGATAGCAAGTTTAATCTCATCTCCCCAGTAAGTCTGTAAAGCCTGGATTACAACCAGATAGCAATCGGTCTTATCACTATGAAGCCTGGACCATGACCAGATAACAATTCAATTTCACCTCCTCGACTAAGAGACGATTCCTCAGTAGAAATACGAATGACCGAAGTTCCTAAAATTCAACAGAGATGATTCCCCGATAGAATAACGGACGACCGAAGTTCCCAAAATTCTATTTCTCCCAAGACAGAGGTCAGTCTTCCCCAGCAGAATCTTCCTCAATGACAGGTATACAAGCTCTCGCTAAGGAATCTCTTATGCGATCGAAACTCCTTTGGATGGCATCTTTAAGCCCATTCCTGACGTCACAAGACACACACCACATCATGCGAGTGCGAATTTCTGGGCACTCTAGTGTTCAATCATCTTCCACCTTCGGATCAAGAAAGGCACGAAAGCCAATCTACATCCTCAGGTTTAAGAGGATTGAACAGGGGCAGCTGTTGTACCCCAAAATTTTCCCTATCATATTTCTCAAAATATTTCAAGAAAGATCCTCAAGTTGCTTAAGGTAGTCCAAGGGTTGGCCAGACAAGCTCTCTCCTAAGGCAGTCTACCCCAAATTAGGGTTTCATGTTGCATCAAGATACTTGAGTCCAAGGGATCCCAAATTCTCAACATTGTCCTAATATGTTCTCAAGATCATCCATGTCAAGTTTCAAGCCTTGCAGAGGAAATTTGCTCAGTCAATTGCTCAAAGGCCTGAAAATCGATTGTGCTAGAGCAAAAGTAAACTATGACCCACATACAGTCAAACTTCAATATTTTTGGTAAACATCCTCCTTTTTAATTATATTTCATCATTTGATCAAGGTTTCATCATGATTCCTCAAGGATTGCTCATAATTCATCAAGACTCAAAAGTTGCTAAATTAGGGTTTTATAGGAAAAGTCAACTCAACTTTGACCAAGCATAACTTTCTCATACTTTATGAGAAATGACCCATCAAAAGCTCATTTTGAAGAGGATGCAATTCCCTACAATCCATATCAGCTCCCAAGTTCAAAATATGCACTCACAAGAAGTTATGAATTTGGACATTATAGGTCATTTTGAAAAGTCAACAAAAAACACCTTTTTTGTCAAAGCTTCATACATGAGCATGGAATATCAAATTGATATGAGACCAAAAGGGTTGCTTATAGGATATCTCAAGATTTCTAAAAAGTCTAAGAACACCTCCAAAGAGTCAAAATTGAGGAAGTTATGCATTGATGAAGTTGACCTTTTTTGCAAAATTGCCAAAAGTCAATTATCCCTAAAACTTCAAATTTTGCCAAATGGGCCCAATCTTTTTCACTTGTCTTGAGTTGGCAACATAGTCCACGAGATCTAGCCTTTTCCACTTTTCCTTATCATGTTTTTATTATTTATTTTGATTTTTATTTGAACTAATTCAATTTAAATCAAAACAAATCATATAAAATCCAAAATATTGAAAACAAAAGATTTTATGCTTGTTTCAGGTTTTATTATACAGCTAGCAAACATTCAAAATCGTATCAAGGCATGGTGTGAACAAAAAGACTGAAATAGGCCAATTTTGGAAAGTTTTCAAAGTGAATCAAATCAAAGATCCAAATCATTGATGGAGGAAGACTGAGAGCAGTTATCAACCCTAATCCCTTCCTTGATACATATAGAGGACGTGCACACCTAAAAACAGGTTGGAAAGAGGCGCATGAACAAGAACAAAAACTCAAAAAATCAAGAAAAAGTGTTGAAACGAATTTGCACTTAGAGGCCAATACAAGACTCTTTGCCTATCCCAATCGATTCCTGGGAGTCTCAGCAAGCTAAAGCAATCCAGACCAAGCATTTTCAAGCCCCAAATCGCACTGTAAGTCGCTCACGATATAGCTCTTTTCTTGAAATCGAATAGCATGATTTAGGCATTGTTAGGATGAATTAATCATATATTGTTGATCTATGTGACATTCGCAAGCTTCCTGCATTGATTAATTGCATTTATATGGCTTATACTAAAATTCACCATGGCTAGGGTTCGTAGCTCCGTTTTAGGGTTTTTCCTTGCAGGTGAAATTGGCCTTGATAAAAGGTACCATCGTGTTCAGAAGGATGAGACGAATCTAACCATGGCCTTAGTGGTCATTTATATCACGTGTAAGTGATTTTGAGAATTAGCAGGGCTGTAGCGGCGGACGTTGTCCATAGGTATAGGTTATCAAGACTTTTAGCCACTGAGAGAGGAAGGAGACGAAGACGTGGCCTCATCTGATTTGGCCATTTGAATTTTCGCGCAAAAATTTCATTGCTTTGCTTGTTTCATATATTATTATTATTATGTATATTATGTACAAATAGAAACAAATGGTGCAGTGGTAGCCAGGAAGCGTTTAAGGCGTGGGAGTGCTTGAGGTCAGGGGTTCGACCCCTGCCTCCAACAATTATATTTTTCTTGATTTGTTTCAGGAAATCACATGCATGCTTGAATCCATGGCCTATTATACTCCCTCCAGATCCAGCCAGCCAAGTGTCAGATGGCCAAATATGATGGCCATCATCTGAAGGTGCACCATGAGCCACAGTCAACATGCAAAATGGGATCCTCAAGGTCAACGTGGACCTTCTCTTTTGGGCCCAAAATTCTGATTTTTGCACCCCTCCAAATATTCAGGCCCATTCTCTCTTTTCTATTTTCTTTTCTATTTTATTTCTTTTAATTTATTTATTTATTCACTAACCCAAATGATTATTTTCTTTTATTAAAAAAAATCATCAAAAATATTATTTTTCACCTATTAAATTTAAGATATTTATTTTTAGTAAAAAAATTAACTAATTTAATTAGGTTTGATTAATTTAGATAACTTTAATTATTTTGTAAATAACTTAAAAATAATTAGAATAAATAGGTTTTATTACTAACTTAAATATATTTTATTTTTTTCCTAAAATAACCAAAAAAACAAAAACAGGTCATTTAATTATTTTTACTAATTAATTTAATTAACTAATTAATTGCATGTTTAATTTAGAAAACGTATTTCTTTTATTAAAAACAACAAAAATATCATTTTTCTTTTAATTAGATTAGGAGGGTCAAAACCCTAATTTCTTCCCGATCTAATTTTCTTCTCGCACGCTTATTATCATTTTTATCCATATTGATGTATCTGCCTACAGTTTGTAATAGTTTTAATTAGGGCTTTTTATTTACATTTATCGTTTCAATTTCAAAGGGTTTGTTTTTGGCTATGTAAATACCTGAAGCCTTGTAATAGCGTAGTTTAATTTCCGCATTTTAAAATTCCGCAAATTATTAACTGTTAGATGTATGAATAATTAGGGTTTGCATGACAAGAATGTATGACTAATTTTAAAATAGCTAGATCACCCTAAATGTGCAAAGATAAATAAACTGAAGTTGAATCATTCGCACATGCGCACTCCTAGGGTACACTCCCACTTGGTTGCCTTCGGTAAACGGTCATTGAGTATAGGATGTTTTAGTGGTCGTCCTTTTGTCCAAAGATCAAAGTTGCCTCGAAAAGGTTGCCTCGGATATTGTTGCCTCGGATAAATGATCTAAGACATTAGGGTTACTACTAAGACGTCATAACATTGCTTTAGTGATCGTACATCCCTTTCGAATTGACCCTTCAAACTCCAACGACGGTGCTACCTACTCACTAATAGTGGGATAGCACTGTCTAAAGGAAACGAATACAAAACGATTCTTTTTTCGAGTAGATGGATTAGTTCTTAAGTACTTGCTCAATCAAAACAAACTTTTTTCACACTTACACTCCTTTACAAACAAGTTTTCAAAAACACTTCATTACACTCTTGAAGATAGAAGCAAGAGTTAAATCGAAGTCAAAACAAAAACTTTTCAAAGCATACAAACACAAAGAAAACAATTTTGAAAATGATGAGCAAGTACCTAAGAGCCCGTAGATAACTACAGATAGAAAGGGTGCTAATACCTTCCCCTTCTATAATCTACCCCCCGTACTCAGAAATATCTCAAAAAAGGAATTTTTCTATGCTTTTTTCCTTTCCTTGTTGGATAAAATAAAAGTAGGTGGCGACTCTTGCTTACCGCGACATTTTGCAAACACAAACGCAAAATGCAAACCAGCAAATTCCTGAAAAAAAATAGGGAAACACGTCCTGGTTCTAGCCACCGTATCATAGGTTCCAGCGTGTCTACCATACACCCTCCAAATCCAGCCAGTGGATCATCTTCAGATCCAGATCTAGCGTCGAGTGGAGAGAAGTCCATGATGCACCTTCAAACATGGCCAGCACTGGATCCAAGCATAGGGTGGGCTTGCAAAAAAATCTGGGCTTGAAAATTCTAGTTCATACCCCCAGCTTGCTTCATCACCCCAGGACCAAATCTTCCTTTTTTCTATTATTCTGTTTTTTATTTCTTTTAATTTATCATTTTAATTATTTAAACAAAAAAATATTTTTTTAATTAAATCATGAAAATCAGAAATTCAACAAAAAAGTTAGGTTTAGTTTTTTTTATAATAAAATATTTAATTGCAATTAATTAGCTTAATTAGATAAATTCAAATTCTTTTTTTGTAATTAAAATCCAATAGAAAATTAGGTTAACTTTACTACACATTTATTTTCTTAAATTAAATTTAGATTTCTAGATTATTTCTTTTTTTCCTAATAAATTAATAAACCACCAAAAAGATTTTATTGTGTACTTAGAATACTTTTTAGGTTTTTCTTCTTAAACGTATGATCTCGTCTCGCGCACGTTATTTTATTCTCGCATTTTTTCTATAATGTAATTTATTATGGGATGTAATAGGCTAGGTTTAAAATTCCGTTTTTTTATTTCTTGTACCTTTTATGTAAATGCCCCAAAGCCATGTAATAACATAGATTTACGATTCTCGCACTTCATATATTAACTATTAGTAATTAGGTATGTATGACAAGACTGTAAATTAAAATGTTAGCTCACCTAATAAAAAAGACAAAAATAACCGCATCAAGCACACTTGCACATGCTCACTCCTAGGGTTTACCCCACTCGGTTGCCTCAGAAATAATGGTCGTGTCCCTCGAACGTAGGGGTACCTTAGCAATGACCCGTAATTTAAAATTGTCATAAAGATCATAGTCCCTACTTGTCCCTCGAGTTTCCTACGAAATGATCTTATGACGATAGTCCCTTCGAAATGCTAAGGTATCTTTACTTGTTGCCTTCAGAGACCATTTCGTCCTTTCAAACGTCCATTTAAATATCCAACGATGGAGTTACCTACTCCTTAATAGTAGAATAGCGATGTCTAAAGGAGATGAAAACGAACAGACTTTTTTTCGAGTTGGTAGAAATCTTAAGTACTTGCTCAAAACAAAAACTTTTCACACCAACACTTTTCAAAAACAGTTTTTAAAACAACTTCGTCACACTCTTGAGGACCGATACAAGGGTTATCACGAAGTAAACAAAACTTTTCAAAACAAGCACACACAAGAAATTTAAAAAATGAGCAAGTACCTAAGAGCCCGTGGAAAACCACGGATAGAAAGGGTGCTAACACCTTCTCTTTCTATAATCTACCCCCCGTACTCAGAAATATCTCAAAAAAAGGTTTTTTCTGTTCTTTTTCCTTTTCCTTTGTTGGATGAAATAAAAGTCGATGGTGACTCTTTCTTACAGCAACATTTGCGAACAAAAAATGCAAACCAGTATAACGGTCGGTTCTGCCACCGTATCACACACGCGTGTTGATATCGTTTGATGGAGATCAAGTGTTGGTGATGGAAAGTGCGCGATAAGAATCATGGAAACAACAGCGCAGAATCAATGACGATTTTATAAAAGCTCAGGCCCAACGATGGGCCTCATTTTCTCCTACTCTCTCTCTCTCTCACTATCTCTCTTTCTCTCTCTCTCTATCTCTCTCTCTACTCCCAAACAAACAAACTCCTTCTATATTTCTAGAGAGAGAGGTCAGACTAGAAATCCATAATACCAGAAATCGCCCCGTCTAGAGCGCCACCGGCCAGAAATTGCTTTCACTGGTGGCTGCATCTAGGCACCACCACCTTCATTCAAACCATCATCCCCAAACCCAAAAACCACCGTAAACTCTATGAATCCAAACCCTAACCCTAGGGTTCTTACATGAACCCTAACAATCTTCAACCCAGAACCGTCTATCCAGATGAACCCTAACCATAAATACCAAGAACCCTAACCCTAACCAAACCTAAGCCTAACCATAAGTTTTCAGAAAACCCCAAATCGACCATAGAACAACAACCATAACAACAAAATCAAAACCCTAAGATAAGTTCAATTGTGTTTACCTCTCCTTTTGTAACTCTGCTGGTATGACTCATCTTCTGATTTCTATGATCTTGTCTTCTAATTCTTTCTTTTTTTATTACAGGTGCGAAGTGCAGCGAAAACAACAAAAAGGATAGAGACGCAGCTTGAAGACCAGATCTAGGGTTTCAGAAATTGAGACCCAAATCTCAAGTGAAGGGAGTGGATGATGGGCATAAGCTTGTGGCTTCTGCTTCTTCTCCTTGTTACAACTTTTTGTTCCTCCAATTTCTTCCCCTCTTCTTATTAGAAATATTAGGTTTATATAGCTTAGGTTTTAGATTCAATTAGGAAATTATTGTCTGATCGTCGTTACATTATAGTGATTGAATATATTAGTGATTTGATTTGATCTTGTAATTGATTTTGTTTGTAATTAGATTAGGGTTTGTAATTTCTTTGAATGAACATAGACTGTTGTGATCGGTGGATCTGGAACTGACTGTTTAACGCGGGTTCGCGAAATGTCGCGGAAGCAAGAGTCGCCACCGTCTTTTATTTTCTCCAAATGGAAAGGACAAAAGCACAGAAAAATTCCTTAAAGAGATTGCTCTCGGTTCGGGAGGTAGATTATAGAAATGGAAGGTGTTAGCACCCTTTCTATCCATGGTTATCCATGGGCTCTTAGATACTTGCTCATTTGTGTTTTCAAAAATGGTTTGTTTGCTTTTCAACTGTGGGTTTTAAAAAAGTTTCTTTGAAAATTTCAGTTCGACTCTTGTATCGGTCCTCAAGAGTGTTTGAAAAAATGCTTTCGAAAGCTTTTTGAAAATGTGTTGGTGTGAAAAGTATAGATGTCCTTTAAAGTAGTGCCATCCCACCATTGAGAGGTAGGTAGCACCACCGTTGGAGGTGTTCGGGTCAATTCGAGGTTCGGGACATGGTGATCACTAGAGCAATGGGAAGACACCTTAGAAGCTACCCTCATGCCAGGTTCCCGGATCATGAGGACTTACTAAGACATCCTCTACTCGACAATCACCTTTCGAGGCAAGGCAACAGTGAGGCGTACCCTAGGGGTGGTGTGTGATTTGTGTGTCAGATTCATTTATTTTTGTCTAGTTCATGTCAGGTGATCTACGCGTTTGTTTTTAGTCATTCATTCTTGCATGCTATTATTAACAGTTAAAAAAAAGAGCGAGAAATGTAAAGTTCCTAAGCTATTACAAAGGCGCGGGTCCACATCGCCAAATTATATCCAGGACCCGATTTGACATAAAATAAAGAAATAAAGTAAAGTGCGAAAGATAAATATTTACACGGCTTTGGGAGAATTACATCAATATTTAAAAGAAGGAATAAATAAAATGTGCAAATTGAATTAAAATTGAAAACGAGGGCGTTGGACCCTTTTGAAGTTAAATTGAAATTAAAAATTAATTAATTATTTATTGAAATAAAAGAAGTGTTTT
This sequence comes from Vicia faba, assembly GCA_948472305.1. NCBI lineage: Eukaryota > Viridiplantae > Streptophyta > Magnoliopsida > Fabales > Fabaceae > Vicia > Vicia faba. The sequence goes on along the minus strand of CATIWC010000249.1, from coordinate 32,440 downwards.
TTAGGTTTTTTTGTATTTATGAAATAAGAAAATTAAAATTAAAATTAAAAGAAACCCTGATTCTAAGTTATTTTTAATTATTTGAGAAAAATGTTAAAGTTTAACTTAATTTACTAAAGAATTTATGTACATGTTTATTTACAAAATAAATTAGTAATTAATAATAATAATAATGATGAGAAAATTATTTATTAAAAAAAATGATGAAAAAGTTAAAAACCCTAATTTCTACATATTTAATTTATTAAGAAAAATATTAAAGTTTTGAAACCTAAATTAATCTAATTAATTGTTTAAAGTTTATTTACAAAAATAATAATAGTGAAATTAATATTAATAAAATAAACATTTTTTTTGATTTTTCTGTATTTTATATTTATTATGAAAATTATTTTATGGAATTAAAAGAAAACAATTAAAAAACAACTAAAAGAATAAAAAGGAAAAACAAATAAAAATTAAAAATTGAGCAAACCATAGGGGGTGTCTGGCCCAAGGGGAGGTTTTTTTGAAGTATTGACTCCTGAGTACCGTGGTCTGCATTCTTTGGCTATTGGATTGAGTTTCATGCATAAGTTGTTCTACTTTGGCCATTTGGCTTTTGGCTTTTGGCTTTTGGCTTTTGTGTTCTGGCCTCAACGTTCCTTAATCTTCTCAGGATGTCTGTCTCGCCACGTATTGGGGTCATGTGTAAAATGTTCTGTTTTGGCCATTTGACTTTTGGCTTTTGGCTTTTGGCCATTTGGCTTTTGGCCTCAATGTTCCTTAATGAACCTGCATGGAATCCTGTCTAAATCTGCAGTGTTGAATCTCACGAACACATTAAATAAAATCATAAAATGCAAATAAAGCCAATATATGAAGAAATTTAATGTTTAGGCACAATATGGCATGTATAAATGATTATACCCTTTTGATCATGGAGATCAAATCAATCTTACCCTTACTGGAAAATTAGTGACCGTAATGCTTTTATGCTTTACTGGAAAATTAGGATCATGGAGATCAGGCCAGCCTTATCCTTACTGAAGAAGTAGTGAGGTGTTGGTTTGTAACTGTGATGGCTTGTTTGTAGTGAGAGAGGGATTTGTAATAAGGATTTCAAGGTTTTAGGGTTCTTGAAAGAATTTGATATTCTGACAGTGTTGTGGCCAAGTTTTTTCTCTCTTTTTCTCCCTTTCTGGTTTGTGTGAAAAGAAGGTGATTATATAATGGAAATTAGGATAAAGAAAATGGGCTTTGAATATGCAATTGGGCCTCCCATGTTCACTTGAGTTCGTCACTTTCCAGGCTAAATCGCAGGGACTTAAGTGCAATTTTTGAAGTTGAAATGTGAAAACAAAATGTAGCCGGCATCGAGAACTAACTCCTGTCCGAAAATCGACTCAATCGGATAAACGGTGAATTAGTTATGAATTTTTGAAGTTTCAGCTCAGACAAACTTATTTTGGGCTCCAGTGTCGACTCTGACACGTTCTTCAATAAAAAACTGGTATTGATCGGAGCATAATCCGATCTCGACTTTTGAAGCAAAGTTGTAGATCTATGAGTCATGGACCTTGTGTAAAAATATGAGTCCAATCTGATAAAAATTGACCGAGTTATGAATTTTCGAAGTTTCGGCCCAGATGAAATAATATTCAGCATTCAGGATTTTCAGCGTGTCACGCACTCTAAGCAAAAAACGAAGGACTTTTGAATACTGTTTGAACTCGATACCTCCTGTGAAAATGTAGCCAACTCAATTTGTGAAATTTTGGCGCCGGAACCAGCTCGATACGATGAAAATCGACCAAGTTATGATTTTCTGAACATGACGCAAATAAACTTCTGTCACAAATTTTCTGTATTAAAATACTTGATAAATCCACATTTTTGAAGACCTTCTGATTGAAATTGGCTTCCAGCGGTGAGAGATGAAAACGTAGATAATGTCAAGACGGAATTTTGGCCACTGGAACGGGTTCAAAACGAGCCACGATCTTCAAGTTATGAATTTTTTAGCGCGTAAAAGCTGCACTTTCAGCACACTTTTTCACCATATTTCTTCGAGAAAACTCACACATTCGGATACCTTCTTTAAAGAATTGACTCTTGAGCCGAACCTGAATTTAAGAATACGTTATCAGAGATATCTTGGCGAAAGAATACCTGAATATGACGCGCCGGGTTGGACTTGTGAATTTTTCTTGAAATGTTTTGAGAAATATGGGAGGGCAAATTTTGGGGTACAATAGTTGCCCCTGTTCAATCTTCTTAAACCTGAGGATGTAGATTGGCTTGCGTGCCTTTCGTGATCCGAAGGTAGAAGATGATTGAACACTAGAGTGCCCAGAAATTTGCACTCGCATAGTAGAGTATCAGCAACGTGATGACGGGAATGGGCTTATAGATGCCAATTGGAGAGATGATGGATAGGATGATGGGCTTATAGATGCCATCTGGATGTTGATCGCGTAAGAGATTCCTTAGCGAGAACTTGCGTACCTGCAAAAAAAGAAAAATGAGTACCTGGCCTGTTACAGGAGCTGGTCTTCAAACTCTTTGTGTAGATGTGCCCTTACTGGTTACAGGAATTGAATCTGGAGCTTCAAAAAGGTGATGAATGAACCAGGGATGGTTACTACCTCAACAGGGACGGTGAGAGAACCTTGGATGATTACTACCTCAACAGGAACGCTGAGAGAACCTTGGGCGACTTCAACCTCAACAGTAACGCTGAGAGAATCTTGGGCGACTTCAACCTCAACAGTAACGCTGAGAGAAACTTGGGATGATTTCAACCTCAACAGTAACGCTGAGAGAATCTTGGGCGACTTCAACCTCAACAGTAATCATTGAGAGAATCTTGGGCGACTTCAACCTCAACAGTAATCATTGAGAGAATCTTGGATAACTTCTACTTCAACAGTAACGCTGAGAGAAATTTGGGATGATTACTACCTCCGCAGTATCGGGGAGAGAACCACAGGCGACTACAACCTCAACAGTAATCATTGAGAGAATCTTGGATAACTTCTACTTCAACAGTAACGCTGAGAGAAACTTGGGATGATTACTACCTCCGCAGTATCGGGGAGAGAACCACAGGCGACTACAACCTCAACAGTAATCATTGAGAGAATCTTGGATAACTTCTACTTCAACAGTAACGCTGAGAGAAACTTGGGATGATTACTACCTCCGCAGTATCGGGGAGAGAACCACAGGCGACTACAACCTCAACAGTAATCATTAAGAGAATCTTGGATAACTTCTACTTCAACAGTAACGCTGAGAGAAACTTGGGATGATTACTACCTCCGCAATATCGGGGAGAGAACCACAGGCGACTACAACCTCAACAGTAATCATTGAGAGAATCTTGGATATCCTCTACTAAGTCTTTATCAGGAAAATCTGTTTGGGGTCAATTTAGCTGGACTAGAGAAGGCCTTTGACTGGATAAGAAACAGAAAATCTTAGGGTCGATTAACTGAACCGGTCTAGGTCTTGAAATGTCTTCAACTGGATAAGAAACAGGGAGATCTTAGGGTCGATCTGACTGAACCAGAGAAGGCCTTGGACTGGATAAGAAACAGAAAAATCTTAGGGTCGATTTAACTGAACCGGTCTAGGTGTTGAAATGTAGCTGAGAACTTAACTGGATCTTCCCTGAAAGGTAAAGGTCAGTCATGTGCAATGCATGATATGGATCAAGCAATGATGTTCTCAACATAAATGAGATTTGTAAGATATGATGCATATATGCATGCTATAATGATGTATGTGATGTTTATGAATGGATGTTTTCGTCTTAGGAAAATAAATCCTTGACGGGTGCCGGGAAGTCACTCCTAAGCTGATGTTGAAGAATAGATTTTGCTTCCGCTGGGGATGATAGTTGCAAGAATACTGGTAGGAGAAGATAACTCTATTGGGGAATAAGCTTGGCGAATGGATTACTCTGCGGGGAGAAAAAGTACCCTAACGATCTTGTTGGGAAGCAATACTCTGTGGGGAGAGAGGTACTTTGTTGAGTTGTTTAATGATAACTTGTTGGGGATACCCTTGTTTTGTTGGAAGTGTTAATAGACTTCGCTGGGGATAAGAAGACTTCGTCGAGGACGCTCTTTCCGTGGCTTTTGGCTGAGGATAACCCAGTTATATCCTGGTAGGGAAATAACTCTTTGAATAAAGCCGGGAGACGCGTTTGTGTTTTATGAGGATAAGCTTCCAGAACCTACTGGGGATAAGCTTACTGCTTGGGGAGATGGATTCCAACTCTCTTGGGGAAACTGGATTGGACTCTCCTGGGGAAGTATTGAACTGTATTGGTTGCGTTCTTCGACGGAACCTACCTTGATACCTTGGAGGACCGAACAATCAGATTGCTTAGACAACTCTTTATTGCCCCTGTTTCTGATGCGGGAGAGGAAGATACCTGTGGAGGTGCTTGATGATTGTTGATGGACAAACCTCCTTCTGGTAGGCAAGTGACGAGATGACAGGACATAGTCGTACGCTTTAATCCCTAACTTTTGCCTGGACCGCCCTTTCGGGTTTTCAGTCCACCGGGATACCCTTTTTTGGCCAAGCCGCCTTTTCAGGTTTTCGACTTGCCGGGTGTACAGTTTATTTTCATTTCATCCCTTATTTTTGCTCGAACCCTTTTGGTTCGCCGGGAAGCCCTTATTTTTGCCTAGGTGTGTCAACCTAGCGGGTCTTTGATTTTGCGTAGTATTTTTTCGACTATGTCCATGCTCTCAGAATATAGGGAGTTGCCCCTGTTAGAAGTGTTTGGTTGCCCTGCTACCAGAAGATGTCTGATTAGGCAAGATTCGTTGCTGGAGTGCCCCAAGTGGCTCAGGTGGAGATTTGTCCCAGGCTATTTGGCCTTTGAGAGATTCTCCGAATCTTGATTGGTTTGCCCCAGATGATGGGCCATGATCATGCCGTGCCCCTCGGTTGGAAGTGCTTTTGTTCACTAGGTATTCCTCGTGCGAATTTCCCTGCTGTTCAAACAAAAAGTCATATGCAAACAAAGTTATGTTAAAAATGCAACGTTCATGTCTGTCTTGAAGATTTTGAAAATGCATTTTTTCATAAAACAAGTGAATGTTTGTAAAACATGATGTCAACTCCATATTTACCATAGGCCTTAAGGAGTCAGGATACCTTTGTAACAGTATACTTTCGAACCAACCCACGCTTCAGCTAGGACTTTTAAGGGTTATAACGTGGCCTGGTTCATGGTTCAAGAAACAAAGGATAAAGTCTCAAATTATTTGTACCCACCCGCTCTTCGTGATGTTCTCCAAACCTAAACTCAGTTGATCATACGTTAGACCTTGTTTGAGTCTTTGCTCTGATTTTTCGGTGATGATTCGGATATTGATAACTTATTTTGAATAGGCAGTCCTTCCTTTTTTGTTGAGGGTTTGTAAGACCTCTTTCTTTTTTATTTTGTTATCCCTGTTTTTTGCCTGAGTTGTTTCCTTTTTTGGAATTACAGTCAGCGGGATGCCCCAGTTTCGTAAGTCTCCTTCATAGGTTTTGACTTAATGGGCTTTTTTATTTTGAGAGATATAATGACTGCCTGTCCTTCTTGATTATTCGGAACCATCACTGTCTTTCTTTTTTTCGTAAGGATCTCTTTGGTGCCATTCGTTATGCACTTGGATCAACTGAGAGAACTACCCTGCCCCAGGTTATGATTAAGGGTTTTAAATTTCGAAAAGAAAAACTCCTACTTCTTTGGCTCAGAGGGGTTGACAAGGGATTATCTTCCTTATAACTCTAGTGTTTAGGGATTTGAAACAATGCCTGTACTTCATCAGCGGGGTCTGTTCAAAAGCATACTGTAAAGATAGCGGTATCGTTTTCGTCATCCTCCCTCAAGAGGCTTAGAATTATTAATTGAGAGTTGATCATCAGAAAAAATATGAAAATAATTTGCGTATAGTGAATACGAATATATTGCTTCAAAACGGACATATGCGATGCATTAATGAAATAACAATGTTTATCAATGAACAAATGTTTGAACAATCAAAAAGAATTACAACTTGAACATTCGAATGAACAAAAGTTTCCTAGTCTCAAGGCTTGTCATTTCAAATGGTGAGTCTTGGAGGGATGATAGAAAAATTCAGCCTGACCATCTTGGGTGAACTCCAATGCCCCTTCATCAATCAGGTCCCGGATCTTGTTCTTCAGAGCCCAACACTCATTTGTATCATGTCCAGGACTGGCAGAGTGGTAGGCACACCTTTTATTGGGATCATAAGTAGGATGTGCTGTGTTGGGATTCTGGGGATGAGCCCTTAATGTGATTAGGTTCAACCTCAACAGGCGTTGTAAAGCTTGAAACAGCGACATGTTGAGCTGGGTGAATTGCCTCCTGGGCTTGTCTGGCTGAAGTTGCTGCTGAGTTTGTGACCCTGAAGCCACTTGAGGAGCTCTCCCCTTACCTCCTTGTCTCAAAGGTGGTTGAACGATGACTTGCTCTTTTCCCTTAGATGTTTGCCCCAGTTGGTTACCCCGAAGCAGTTGGTTGACGAGAACTCCAAGCTCTTCCTGTCTTTGAGCTAAGCTTTGAATGGCAGTCACCTGCCCCAGCATCTGGGTTTTCATTATATCCACTTCAACTTGCAGATGTTTCAGCCTTTCATCCTCAGCACTGTTCCTGACAAAGGTCCCCATGAGAAGTGTCCTTAGTTCCTTCTGCCCCTGGGATAGATTCAGGAGTATTTCCCTGAACCGGGTCTTTTGAGCATGGAAGTCTTGGTTATCTGGTTGGGAAGCCATTGCTGAAATAAACAGCGAGAAAGGTAAGTGACATGCAACAAGGATACCTGCAATGCAATGATATGTATGATATGCATGCAATGTTTTCAAAGACCTCGCAGGGTAAACAAGAGGATTTGTTAGAATTTGGGGTCCGGTAGCTTGATTGGAAGAACTTCATATTTGTTGAGAGTCCTTCTTCCAAGAGTCAAAGGCTCACCATATCCAGTGGGTCATAGCCCCTGACTTTAGTCATCATGTCTGGTTCTGATTTCCAAACAACCTTGGTTAGGGGAACCTTCTTCAGGAGTCAGAGCTCACCATATCAAGTGGGTCATAGCCCCTGACAACCTTGTCTAGAGGAACATAAATCCTATTTGCCCCTTGCTGGGATAGTTGATTCACCATGACCTGCATCACAAGCCCTTGAGATCCTTGAAATGGATTAGTTTTTTATGTAGGATGTATGCAATGGTATGATGTCATGCTATGCATGGGGTAATGTAGGTAAACCCTGTTACGAGTCCCAATTAAGGACTGTAAACAAACCCTGCAAGAAATTCAGTATACTTTGTTATGAGTCCCAATTAAGGACTATAAACAAAACCTGCAAGAGACCTAGTAAACCCTGTTATGAGTCTCAGTTAAGGACTATAAACAAAACCTGCAAGTAGCTTATGTGTCAGATAACACGCATGCAATTAGTCAAGTACGAAGGCACACAAGTCACACAAGAGAAGCCCTTAGAGTTTAGGCCAGCATGAGGTCTAGGTATTACCCTCTTGAAGTTGGTGGGCTCAACCTGTCCTATCAGAAGTAACCGGGTTCTAAGGGTCCCAATATCACTGACTACCCTCGATCGGTCATAACTCCAGCATCGCAATCTTTTCTTGCGGCCAGAACCATCACGAGAGTTTAGCCTCAATGGGCGTAGCATACTGCTACTGTTCTATTGGCCAAGTTGGGTCATTTAAGGTTCTAAGGTCGGTTGGTGCTTAATGACTCCTCAGAAGACCCATATTCTCCTCGTTGCGACACAAGGGATATCGGTACAGACCAAGGTGCCACACCAACGTAGCCACTGCTTCACCCATGTCGGTCTACGCCGGACAGGTCCCTCACAGCTTATGCTACCTAACAGGGTATCCCCAGATCCGGGTTAGGATCTATGTAACTCTGATGCAGCCCACAATAATAAAGCAAACAAGCACAACAATTGAAAACACAAGTGATCTTAGTCCTAAGGTACACCTCACTTTAAAAGATATCCCCAGCAGAGTCGCCAGTTCTGTGATCGGCGGATCTGGAACTGACTGTTTAACGCTGGTTCGCGAAATGTCGCGGAAGCAAGAGTCGCCACCGTCTTTTATTTTCTCCAAATGGAAAGGACAAAAGCACAGAAAAATTCCTTAAAGAGATTGCTCTCGGTTCGGGAGGTAGATTATAGAAAGGGAAGGTGTTAGCACCCTTTCTATCCATGGTTATCCATGGGCTCTTAGATACTTGCTCATTTGTGTTTTCAAAAATGGTTTGTTTGCTTTTCAACTGTGGGTTTTAAAAAAGTTTCTTTGAAAATTTCAGTTCGACTCTTGTATCGGTCCTCAAGAGTGTTTGAAAAAATGCTTTCGAAAGCTTTTTGAAAATGTGTTGGTGTGAAAAGTTTTTTTGAATTGTTTCGAAATTAGAGCAAGTATCTAGAGTCGTCTACCTACCCTAAGGAATTCGTCTGTGTAGATGTCCTTTAAAGTAGTGCCATCCCACCATTGAGAGGTAGGTAGCACCACCGTTGGAGGTGTTCGGGTCAATTCGAGGTTCGGGACATGGTGATCACCAGAGCAATGGGAAGACACCTTAGAAGCTACCCTCATGCCAGGTTCCCGGATCATGAGGACTTACTAAGACATCCTCTACTCGACGATCACCTTTCGAGGCAAGGCAACAGTGAGGCGTACCCTAGGGGTGGTGTGTGATTTGTGTGTCAGATTCATTTATTTTTGTCTAGTTCATGTCAGGTGATCTACGCGTTTGTTTTTAGTCATTCATTCTTGCATGCTATTATTAACAGTTAAAAAAAAGAGCGAGAAATGTAAAGTTCCTAAGCTATTACAAAGGCGCGGGTCCACATCGCCAAATTATATCCAGGACCCGATTTGACATAAAATAAAGAAATAAAGTAAAGTGCGAAAGATAAATATTTACACGGCTTTGGGAGAATTACATCAATATTTAAAAGAAGGAATAAATAAAATGTGCAAATTGAATTAAAATTGAAAACGAGGGCGTTGGACCCTTTTGAAGTTAAATTGAAATTAAAAATTAATTAATTATTTATTGAAATAAAAGAAGTGTTTTTTAGGTTTTTTTGTATTTATGAAATAAGAAAATTAAAATTAAAATTAAAAGAAACCCTGATTCTAAGTTATTTTTAATTATTTGAGAAAAATGTTAAAGTTTAACTTAATTTACTAAAGAATTTATGTACATGTTTATTTACAAAATAAATTAGTAATTAATAATAATAATAATGATGAGAAAATTATTTATTAAAAAAAATGATGAAAAAGTTAAAAACCCTAATTTCTACATATTTAATTTATTAAGAAAAATATTAAAGTTTTGAAACCTAAATTAATCTAATTAATTGTTTAAAGTTTATTTACAAAAATAATAATAGTGAAATTAATATTAATAAAATAAACATTTTTTTTATTTTTCTTTATTTTATATTTATTATGAAAATTATTTTATGGAATTAAAAGAAAACAATTAAAAAACAATTAAAAGAATAAAAAGGAAAAACAAATAAAAATTAAAAATTGAGCAAACCATAGGGGGTGTCTGGCCCAAGGGGAGGTTTTTTTGAAGTATTGACTCCTGAGTACCGTGGTCTGCATTCTTTAGCCATTGGATTGAGTTTCATGCATAAGTTGTTCTACTTTGGCCATTTGGCTTTTGGTTTTTGGCTTTTGGCTTTTGTGTTCTGGCCTCAACGTTCTTTAATCTTCTCAGGATGTCTGTCTCGCCACGTATTGGGGTCATGTGTAAAATGTTCTGTTTTGGCCATTTGGCTTTTGGCTTTTGGCCATTTGGCTTTTGGCTTTTGGCCATTTGGCTTTTGGCCTCAATGTTCCTTAATGAACCTGCATGGAATCCTGTCTAAATCTGCAGTGTTGAATCTCACGAACACATTAAATAAAATCATAAAATGAAAATAAAGCCAATATATGAAGAAATTTAATGTTTAGGCACAATATGACATGTATGAATGATTATACCCTTTTGATCACGGAGATCAAATCAATCTTACCCTTACTAGAAACTTAGTGACCGTAATGCTTTTATACCTTACTGGAAAATTAGGATCATGGAGATCAGGCTAGCCTTATCCTTACTGAAGAAGTAGTGAGGTGTTGGTTTGTAACTGTGATGGCTTGTTTGTAGTGAGAGAGGGATTTGTAATAAGGATTTCAAGGTTTTAGGGTTCTTGAAAGAATTTGATATTCTGACAGTGTTGTGGCCAGGTTTTTTCTCTCTTTTTCTCCCTTTCTGGTTTGTGTGAAAAGAAGGTGATTATATAATGGAAATTAGGGTAAAGAAAATGGGCTTTGAATGTGCAATTGGGCCTCCCATGTTCACTTGAGTTCGTCACTTTCCAGGCTAAATCGCAGGGACTTAAGTACAATTTTTGAAGTTGAAATGTGAAAACAAAATGTAGCCGGCATCGAGAACTAACTCCTGTCCGAAACTCGACTCAATCGGATAAACGATGAATTAGTTATGAATTTTTGAAGTTTCAGCTCAGACAAACTTATTTTGGGCTCCAGTGTCGACTCTGACACGTTCTTCAATAAAAAACTGGTATTGATCGGAGCATAATCCGGTCTCGACTTTTGAAGCAAAGTTGTAGATCTATGAGTCATGGACCTTGTGTAAAAATATGAGTCCAATCCGATAAAAATTGACCGAGTTATGAATTTTCGAAGTTTCGGCCCAGATGAAATAATATTCAGCATTCAGGATTTTCAGCGTGTCACGCACTCTGAGCAAAAAACGAAGGCCTTTTGAATACCGTTTGAACTCGATACCTCCTGTGAAAATGTAGCCAACTCAATTTGTGAAATTTTGGCGCCAGAACCAGCTCGATACGATGAAAATCGACCAAGTTATGATTTTCTGAACATGACGCAAATAAACTTCTGTCACAAATTTTCTGTATGAAAATACTTGATAAATCCACATTTTTGAAGATCTTCTGATTGAAATTGGCTTCCAGCCGTGAGAGATGAAAACGTAGATAATGTCAAGACGGAATTTTGGCCACTGGAACGGGTTCAAAACGAGCCACGATCTTCAAGTTATGAATTTTTTAGCGCGTAAAAACTGCACTTTCAGCACACTTTTTCACCATATTTCTTCGAGAAAACTCACACATTCGGATACCTTCTTTAAAGAATTGACTCTTGAGCCGAACCTGAATTTGAGAATACGTTATCAGAGATATCTTGGCGAAAGAATACCTGAATATGACGCGCCGGGTTGGACTTGTGAATTTTTCTTGAAATGTTTTGAGAAATATGGGAGGGCAAATTTTGGGGTACAACAACTGTTATAGCTTTGTAATTCATTTTCCATAAATAAAAACAAATATTTAATTTCCAGATTTGATTTTGAAGATCTTGATTTGTTTTATTTTTTTTATGAATATGTGTTTCTTTTTTATCTGCACAGTACACGTTCCTGATTTCTGGGTTTGAAGGAGAAACGTGGCGCTTAGGGTTTCAACCCTTTGGGATGACTCGGTCAACATCTCAAAATAATAATATTAAAAATTAAATAAAAATTAAATTATAGTTATTTATGTTTAATGAATAAAATAATAATAATAAATAAATATTATAAATTGAATAATTATAAAATAGTAACAAAAAAAAACCAACGTAACAAAAATCAACACAATGAGAATGAGTCATTGTTCCAAAAATTGAAATGGGCCCTCAAAAAGACCCATAATGGGCCGTCCTAAAAACGCATGACATGGGCCCAATTGATTCAAAAAAACATTCACCCCTCCTTTGTAAAGAAAACGAATCAACTCTTAATGGGCCATCAGATTTTGATGGCCCAAAATACTACACCCCTATATTGTAACAGTATACCTCCTTTTTATAATTTGAAATGGATTTTTAACTGATCCCCAAAATCTTTAATGGGTCACCAGATTTTGATGGTCCACTTTGAAATAATACACCCATTCTTATGAATTTAAGACCCCCCATGAAATGATATTCAAAACAAAACAATTTTAAATACCAATGACTACTAACTTAGAAACGCAATAATAATACGACTATCGAACTGATAGGGAAAATTTGGGGTATGACACAAACCATTTTAACTAAAAAAATACAGATATTACAAGAGGTTCTTATAGAGTACTATAGATACATATGGTGCTAATATCTTCTATTTGTATGACCAACCCCCGTACCTTAGATCTATTTATTGATTTATCTGTTTCCCAACTTGTAGTATTGATTCTTTCTTTGCTTGTTTATTGTGAGTTTTGTTCAATCTTTTTCTCTTTCCCTTGGAAATAATAAAGTTCGATGGTGAACTCTAGTTTTTGCGAGTGAAGTTAGTCAAGAGCTTGGTCTCCGATTTTTCACCGCGAGAGCTTGATTCACTCATGATAGGATGAATTCTTCGACAGGTTTATGGCACCTTGACTATCACATTTAATAGTGATAACTCGACCTTGAAGTTTCATCTCCTTAATAAAACCTTTAAGGCACAATGCTTCTTTCTCAGCTTCAGTGAGGGAAATATATCCCGCTTCAGTGGTTGATAATGCGACATCCTTCTGAAGTGTAGCTTTCTAACTCATTAGTATGCCAAACATAGTGAAAACATATTCAAAAATAGATTTTCTAGAATCCATGCAACCTATATAATCAGAGTCGATAAATCCTTTGATTTCTACTTTTCTATCATCACCACAGGCTTCATCATAAATCAGGACTCTATTCAAAGACCCATTTATGTACCTTAGAATCCGCTTCAATACTCTTCAATGTTTCTTTCCAGGATTGATCATATACCTGTTACAAGGCTCACTTTGAACGCTATGTATGGCCTTGTACAAACTATAACCTACATAAAAAAACCTACTATACTAGCATATGGAATGTTATTCATATAGGATTTTTCGACCTTAGTACTAGGACTTTGAGTCATACTCAGCTTGAACTGAGGATAAGTCGGTGTTACAACAGGCTTTGAATTCAACATACCAAATTTGTCGAGAATCTTCTTTAGGTATGTCTCTTGAGATAATCATAATCTTGACTACTTTTTATCTCTCTGGATGTCAACCCTAAGAACTCTTGAGGCAACTCCTAGATCTTTCATGTCGAACTCCTTATTAAGTTCAGCCTTCACCTTCATTACATCCTCGACATTGTTTCTTGCTACGGGAATATCATCAATATAAATAAACAAATTAACAAGTGAATTTCCAAGTCGAAATATGAAGTAAACATAATGGTCGAACTGACTTCTAAAGAAACCTATGTGTGCCCATGAACTTGTTGAATCTCCTATTCCATTATCGAGGAGATTATTCCAGTCCATATAAAGATATATTTAGCTTACACACATAATCTTCCTTTCTATTTTTTTCATACCCTTCAGGTTACCTCATCAGGATTGTTTCATCTAGATCACCATACAATAAAGCAGTATGCACATCTATCTGTTCCAGCTCTAGGTCAAACTTTTCCACCATGGAAAGCAACATTTGAATGGAATTTTGCTTCACAACAGGTGAGAACACATAATTTAAGTTGAATCCTTTTTTCTAAGTGAACCCCCTAACAACCAATCTTTCCTTATATCTCTTTGATATCACTCATTTGATTCCTTCCTTAACCTTGAAAATCCACTTACAGATGATTAACCTAGCCCCTGCAGGTTTCTCGATCAGCTCCCATGTGTTATTATCATGAAGAGATTTAATCTCATAATTCATGTCCTTCATCCATTCAGCCTTATTTTGACTCCTCATGGTTTCCTTGTAGTCTCTGGGTTATTCATCAAGAACCTCACTTGCAGAGATTAAGGCAAACACTATGAGATTTGCATAACCAGGTCTCTGATGTGGCTTGATGACTCTTTTCGACTTTCCTCTTTCCAGTAGGTAGTTGTTGTACCCCAAAATTTTCCCTCTTATTTTATCAAGATTTCCCCTCACCAGACTCCTTGAACTCCAGACAAGATTAGGGTTTTGCTCTGCTTAAGACATCTCCTTGCACTGATGACCTAAATTAGGGTTTGAGTTTGCACAGGTATTTTTGGACTTTCAATGCTCAAAGTGACTTTCATATTTCATATTGGATCTACAAGATTTCCTCTACCAAGTTTCAAGCTTTGAATCAAATTTTTGCCCAGTCAATTGGACAGTTGACCTAGAAATCAAATGTATTGGAGAAAAAGTCAATTGTGGCCAATTTACAGTCAAACCTCGTAAATTTTGATCCATATCAACATTATAATCTCATATGAACCATTTGATCAAGTTTGGACCACAACTCCTCAAGAAATTTGATCAGATCACCAAAAGGGCAAAATGGTCATTTTTAGGGTTTTGACTGTATAAGGGAAATTTCTGATTTTTCACCTAGCCAATGGCAAATTGGGTTCAATCATGGATTCAAGGACTCAATGGCATCATCTTGACCTATTCACAAGGTTCAAAAGATCCCAAATGCATTGGGTTGACAGATGAATTTTCCAGTCAACTGATTAAAATTTGACTGTACACTGAAAAGTCAAACTTTCACTTTTTGGTCAAAATCAAGTGCCAAGGGTCATTTTTCATCAAGATGTGTCAAAACATGAAACTTTTTCATCAAGAAACCCAATTTTGCAAATTAGGGTTTAAGTTTGAAAATTTTCATAACTTAGAATTTTTCTAAGTTATGAAATTTTCTTAATTTTTCCCAACTTTGCCCAACATTTTCACCATGATGCAATTGGATTCAAACAAAAATTCCAACATGAAAGTTGTAGTCCTCCAAAAAATCTACAAATTTGATTCAAAAAGTTTTCCCAAAAGAAGCTTGGATCTCAAGTTATGATTTTTGGAACAAGGGTCCATGAAACTTTTAACTTAGTGAAATTTTGCCCTAGTTTAGGCAGGATTTTGACCCATCTTCATGACCATTTTTCACATAGTACCACTTGTAATCTCAAAATGCATTTCAAATATGGAATGTAGGACATTTTACAAGATTTCTAAAAAGTCAAGGAAGTCTCCAAAATAATTTGTGGTTAGGGAGAATCGATGGCTTGAAGTTGGCAAAAACTCACTTTTGATCCATGGCATGTTCATATTGATACAAGTTGCAAACTCTAATCAACCTTGTTTGTACTTGATTAAAGGTCCCAAAACCCTTCCATACTCAATAATTAAATGCAAATCCATTGGTCTAAGGCTTTGTTTTGGTCATTAGAGGATTATACAAAGAATTAACCCTAAAATAGTAAAAGGTAACATTGCCATTTTTGTCAAAATCTTGCTTTATGTCAAATAGAATCCTTGAGCATTGAACAAGATCTTATGCAGCAAATCAAATCCACCAATTGAGGGGGCCAAGATCACAAAATACAGGCTGATAGATAGCCTGTACAGGCATGTCTTGCATCATTGCTTGCTTTTGGCTTAAAATACAAGAAACTTGTCAAATACACAAGAACTTGAACATCTGAAAGAACCAACTTTTGCAAGCATTTGAGACAAGTTTCACACATCCCTTTGAGCCAGAAACACGAGCCTTTGAGCCCTCAAACCTTCCATAGCACAAAATCACCTTCCATTGGCAAAATAGGGCACTCCCTGCAGTTTAACTTCCATAGCAAAAACCCCTCGTGCGTTTTGCCTCAAACTTGTTCAAACACCTTCCATATAACCTATCCAAGCTATCCCAACCCTTAAACACTGACTGTAACTCCATTTGCCAGGTTTACCATTTTTTATTTCAGCTTGTGCAGGTTGAGTTATACAGGCTTGTTCAAGCACATTCAAGGCAAGCTAGGTATTGGGGAAGGTCAGGGGAAGTTCAAGCAAGCTCCCAAACATCTCAGGCCTCACTGAAAAGCTCCACATTGCCATACACGATCTCAACTGAAATAGGTTCTTATCAACTTCCTATCTCTCTATTTAGGAATCATTAGGCTTAGGTTTGTGAATAAAAAATGTAGTATTCATAGCCACGAAGCTGTACATATGCTCAGTTTTCATTTAAGTTAAACGTGTTAAGAGAATTTGATCCATGAACTTCCTGAAAAAATTTGGTTAGAATTTATGGCCAGAGAAATTCCCTCTAGTCTTTGAGAGTTAGATTAAGTTTCTTATATGGTTGAATTCGTCTTGAAAAATGCTACAACTTTGATGTTATGGGTTTTTGCATTAGAGCACGTATGCAGGATCTGGCATTGTGTACAGGGCGCGCGCATTTTTGAACAAGAGGTTGAAGATGAAGTCAGTGGGCTGGGCTTGGTTCTGGCTTTGTTTTTGACACCCCCCTCATTACTGACTGCACCCGCTGGCCCGTTTCTTCATATTTTTATATTTTTTGTATTTATTTTCATTTCTGATTTTATTTTCTTATTTTCCAAACATAAAAAATATCAAAAAATATTTTTATAAATTTTCACATTTATTTTTATTTTTTATAACATAAAAATAATTTAATTAGTATATACTTTTATTTTATTTAATGAAAACTTGAAAATAATACATAATAATATGATACCTTTATTTTTTTATTCTTTATTTATTTATACTCAAATAATATTTTTTTCTAAATATATTTTTGTCTTGTATATATTTTATTTTTATTGTACATGACTAATATGATTTATATATATATATATATATATATATATATATATATATATATATATATATATATATATATATATATATATATATATATATATATATATATATATATATATATATATATATATATATATATATATATATATATATATATATATATATATATATATATATATATATATATATATATATATATATATATATATATATATATATATATATATATATATATATATATATATATATATATATATATATATATATATATATATATATATATATATATATATATATATATATATATATTTACTTTCTTAAAAGAAAATTAGGGTTTTCCCCTTAATAAAAAAATATATAATCTTTTTATTTCTTTTTAATTCATCAAATATTTTATTTCTACATACATAAAAATAAACAAAAACATTTTTGCATATTCATAATATTTTGCATATTTATTTAATTGATCATTTAAATATTTGTCTATTTATTGATTTGTACCTTTATTCGATTTGGATGTAATAGTAAATATTAGGGTTTTATTTTCTTGTAAATATTCCTCATTCAAAAATTGTACCCCCCTTCCCATTTTAAATGTTATAATAGTGTAGATTTATTTTACGCATTTATGCTTTCAATTATGCTATGATTAGAGATTAGGGTTTGTATGCAAAAATCCAAAATCAAACAAATAGCTTGACTAGTACAAAGACAAAAAGCATGAAAATTGACAACACAATGCACACATGCACCCCTAGGGTTTCATCCACTTGTTGCCTTCTTAAATGGCCATGTTATGCATGTTGAGTACTTTGGAAAAACAAAAAAACAAAAGATCATAGTCCCTCGATGTCGCTATCTTGGTTGCCTAAACAAAATGATCTAGTCCCTCAAAAATTGCTAAAGATACTTAGCACAATTGCTATCATGGTCAATACGATGACCCGCGCTTGTCCCGTTTAACATCCTAATACAAGGTTGTTTACCAAATGAAATGGTAAAACAACACTGTCAAAAGGATTAAAAATGTGTAGGAAAGATCTTTGAGTAAAATAGGGTAGACAACTCTTAGTTACTTGATCAAAGCTTGCAAAACATCCTTGCTATTTTCAAACACACCTCACAACACAATTTCAAAACATTTCCCAAATCAAACTTTCAAAACATTGAAATATCTTTTCAAAAGACAAATACACCTTTGTATACATTCAAACAAGAATCATTACAAAGGTTGCCACAACGATGGCCTATTTTCAAAACACTTTCAAAACCACACACAAAGCACCATTTCAAACAATTGAAAAGAAAAAGCAAGTGATATAAACAAGTAACTAAGAGCCCATGGATAACCATGGATGAAAACGGTGCTTGCACCTTCCCTTTTCATAATCTACCCCCCGAACCCAAGAAAACATCTCAAAGGTCTTTCCTGTGCTTTTTGACCTTTCCTTTGGATAAAATAAAAAGTCGGTGGCGACTCTTGCTAAACCGAAATATTTGCGAACACAAACGCAAAACCTAAAGTCAGTTCTCCCACTGTATCACAGAACTGGCAACTCCGCTGGGGATTAAAAATTCTCAAAGTGGGGTTACCTTAGGGTTTAGATCACATTTATTTGTCTACATTGTTTGACTTGTATGCTTTACTTTTCCTTGTTTGGGTTTGTTTTAAATCCTACACCCGGATTTGGGGGCACCCTTTAGGTAAGTAGCAATAAACTGTGAGGGAACTGTGTGGGGTATACCGACATGATTGAAGCAGTAGCTACATTGATGTGGCACTTTGGTTGGTATCGGTAACCCTTGAGTTGAATCAAGGAGAGTATGGGGCCTCCGCGTGGTGTCGTAAAGCATCAACTGACTTTAGAACCTTACTTGACCAACTTGGCCTTATTAGAGGTAGTGAGATGACCGGCTTTGGTGCAGTCCAAAGTTGGTAGATACTCGATACTACACTCATTGAGGGTTGTTTTCTTGGAATATTTCGGTCGCCAGTAAAGTGGCTAAACTGAAACAATGAACACAGAAAATAATCCGGTGATATTGAGCTCCTTAGAACCCGGTTACTACTTCTAGGACAGGTTGAGCCAACTAACTTCAAGAGGGTACTTACCTATGAACTCCATGCAAGCCTAAACTTAAGGACTTGTCTGCTTTGTGTGAATATGACTGTTTGTATATACATTTGCTTACTTTTTCATACTTGTACATAACATCATAACATCATACCATAGCATTTTTAATAACCATTTCAAGGATATCGAGGGTCTTTGATGCAGGGTCACGTTGAACCAGACGTCTACCAAAGGGCAAGAGGATTCATTTTCCTCTAAACAAACACCGTCAAAATCAAGTGCAACAACTTGAGTCAAGGGCTATGACCCACTTGACATGGTGAGCTTGATTCTCGTGGAAAGACATCCACCAATACAAAGTTCTCCAATCAAAGATGTTGATCAAAGTTCAACCTCTAACATTTTCTTGTGTTTACCCCACGAGATCCTTGAAAACATGCATCCGCATATCATGCATTGTATCATGACAAGTTTCCCCCTTTCATGTCTCCTTACCTTCCTACTATTTATTTCAGTAGAGATGGCTCTAGAGAGGACTGTCAAAGATATCCAGGCTCAAAACACTCAACTTCAAGAAATGTTCTTGAACCTATCCAAGGGGCAGGAAGAAGTGAAAGCTCTCCTCATAAGGGGCATGGTCCTAGGGAATCCAGGGGGCATCAGGAATGATCAGTTGGAAGGACTATGGATTGAGATGGCAACAATGAAAATCCAGATGATGGGACTACTGGTGGGCCAGATGGCTCTTATTCAAAATTTGGCTCAAGGACAAGAGGAGCTAAAGGTTCTCATCAACAAACTGCATCAAGATGGATGTAACCAATTGGGGCAAACAACTAGGGTTGAGGATCAAGTCATCATTCAGCCTCCCTTGAGACAATAAGTCAAGGGAAAGTCTCCCCAGTCTGCTTCAGGGTCACAAGCCAAACAACAACCTCACCAGCATCAACAGGATAGTCGGCGTGAGCAAAATACATCTAAAAAGCACTCCACTGATATTAACATGCCATTATCCCAAGTGCTGCAGCGCTTGTTGGAAGTCAAGCTAATTGTACTAAAGGACCCCCCTCGGTGTCCCAACACAGCCTCCCCATGGTACAATCCAAATGCGAGATGTGCATATCATTCCAACAGTCCTGGGCATGACACCGATAGTTGTTGGGCATTGAGAAACGAAATTCAAGATCTGGTTAAAGAAACTTAAAGAAACAACGCTGGAGTTCACGCAAGATGGCCAAATGAAAATCTTCCGCTGAGGGTTCTCCACCTGAAATGACAAGTTCGAACTAAGAGGCTTTGGTTTCATTTGAATTTTCAAGTTGTAATTTCTTTTGTTATTCAAACAAATTATCTGTTAATGTCAAACTCTGTTTCATTAATGCATTGCATATGTTTGTCTTGAATTCATCCATTTGTTTTCACTATACTTGAATTATGCTTTCTACTTTTGACATTTAACTCTTGCTAAAAGTTACAAGCCTTTAGAGGGAGGATGACGAAAACAATGCCATAATCTCATACAGTATGCTTTTGGACAGACCTTGCTGACGATGTACAGGCGTTTCTTTCAAATCCTAAACACTGGAGTTATAAGGAAGATAATCCCTAGTCAACCCCTTCGAGCCAAAGAAGTAGAATTTTTCTGTTTTAACACAAATTGAAACCTTTAATCAAACCTGGGGCAGGGTAGTCTCTCAGTTAATTTAAAATGTGCGTTTAGCCGCAAACTCTCAGTTCGTAATACAACGAATGACATCAAAATTTCCTCTCGAATCAAAAGACAATGATGGTTCCCAATAACGTAGGCAGTCATTAGCTACCAAAAGAAAAGCCCACTGAGTCGAAACCTACAAAGGAGGCTTAAGAAAGCTGGGGCATCCTGCCGACTGTAATCTTGAAAACAGGAACAGTCAGGCAAAAATTAGGGATAACGAAAAAAAAGAGAAGAAGAAAGAGGTCATTACAAATCCTCAACAACATGAAAAATGTTGCAAAAAATTACTGCCTTCCAACAAGTTCAACTTGTGTGAACCACCACCAAAACGTCGTTCCAGACTCATTTGGAGTTCAAACGCACAATTAACTGAGTTTAGGATTGAAGAACATCACGAAGAGCGGGTGGGTGCAAATATACTTTGAGCCTTTATCCTCTGTTTCTTAAACCGTGAACCAAGCCACGTTACAACCCTTCAAAAGTCCTAATTGAAGCATGGGTTAGTTCGAAATCATACTGTTACAAAAGGTATCCTGACTCCTGTAAGGCTTTGCTCTAAATCTTGAGTTGATTATTTCTTTTAGAAAGTTTTCTGCTAAAAAACGCATTTTTCAAAATTTCAAGACAACCGTAAACTTTGCATTATTTGAATATCATCGTTTGTATATGGCTATTTGTTTGACATTGAAGAAATTCACACAGTGAATGTTCCGATGAACGAAAGCTCTCTCAGTGAACAAAATCACTTCAAGAGGGATGACACTTCCGTTGCAAAAAAAAAATCTCTCCTATCAACAAAAGGGGACATAACATGGCATTGTCCAATAAACCTGGGGCAGTCCAGTCAAGATTTCAAGAAATCTCTCAAAGTCCAGTTAACCTGGGGCAGTCCAGTCAATATTTCAAGAAATCTCTCAATTGTAGAGGAACCAGGGGCAAGTCTCTGTCACCGTCACTTGGGGCATTGAACGTCAATCCCAACCAAGGGTTACATACAGTCAAACATTTCTTGGCGAAGCCATAAACACTCGCTACTTGGGGCAGTGACAAATCTCTCCAAAATCCTCCTCGTAAGATGGCTCCCAGCCAGAGTTTTGACCTTTGACAACTTCTTCCCAGCTAAGTCGACCGCAAGAATTCCTGAGAATTTTTCCCATTGAAATTGCCATATTTTTCACTATCGGAAACGAAGAATCCAACTCTTTTCTCCATCACCAGTTCGGGATTTATTTTCCCCAACGAGAGTTCGTCTTGAGAACATTACACATCCGTACATCAGGATATCATACAACACAATCTCATTTATTTTGAGAACATCTTTGTTTGATATATGTCATGTAATTAACCTTTACCTTTCAAGAAAGATGCAGTCAAATTCTCACAAGATTCAAGCTATGAAGCCTGGATCACGACCAGATAATAGTTCATTCAACTTTCCCCTTTAACAGCAGTCCAGGATTTATTTTCCCCGGTATCTGTTGAAGATATTCCAAGACTTTCGTCTGGCTCAGTTAAATCAATTTAAAGATTTTTCTAATTCTTATCCAGTCAAAGTTAATTCAAGACCTTCTCTGGCTCAGTCAGATCGACACTAAAATCTCCCTGATTCTTATTCCAGTTGAAGATATTCCAAGACTTTCGTCTGGCTCAATTAAATCGACTCTAAGATTTTTCTGATTCTTATCCAGTCAAAGTTAATTCAAGACCTTCTTTGGCTCAGTCAGATCGACACTAAGATCTCACTGATTCTTATTCCAGTTGAAGATATTCCAAGACTTTTGTCTGGATCAGTTAAATCGATTCTAAGATTTTTTTGATTCTTATCCAGTCAAAGTTAATTCAAGACCTTCTCTGGCTCAGTCATATCGACACTAAGCTCTCCCTGATTCTTATTCCAGTTGAAGATATTCCAAGACTTTCGTCTGGCTCAATTAAATCGATTCTAAGATTTTTCTGATTCTTATCCAGTCAAAGTTAATTCAAGACCTTCTCTGGCTCAGTCAGATCGACACTAAGATCTACCTGATTCTTATTACAGTTGAAGATATTCCAAGACTTTTGTCTGGCTCAGTTAAATCGATTCTAAGATTTTTCTGATTCTTATCCAGTCAAAGTTAATTCAAGACCTTCTCTGGCTCAGTCAGATCGACACTAAGATCTCCCTGATTCTCATTCCAGTCAAAGATATTCCAGATTTTGCTGTTTCAGATAAATATCTCAACGGTTCACTCTGATTCACTTCCAAATTTTTTCTGTTTCAAGATGAATCTCTCAACAATTTATTCTGATTCACTTCCGGGTTTTTCTGTCATGGATCCAGTTCAAAACTTTCCGTCAACAATCACCTTTGAATGGTATCTTTAAACTCATTTCCATAACGCCAACACATCAGCATGTCATTAACACCCCCAGAGTAGATAAGACTACCAACTACCAATCCCCAGCGTAAACTACCAACCCACAGTAGAAATCATCTGGTTTCTCCAATTCCCCAGCAAGTTACCGTGAAGCCTGGAAATCAACCAGATAACAGTTAACTTTTGTTTTATCCCCAACCAAGGATAATACCTCAGAAGATTGGCATACTCCCAAGCTCCTGATATATTTAACAGAATGAAGATTCTCATTCTTGAAACCTCGGAAGATTGGCATACACCCAACCTCCTGATACCTTTAACAGAATGAAGATTCTCATTCTTGAAACCCCAGAAGATTGGCATACTCCCAAGCTCCTGATACCCTTAACAGAATGAAGATTCTCATTCTTGAAACCCCAGAAGATTGGCATACTCCCAAGCTCCTGATACCCTTAACAGAATGAAGATTCTCATTCTTGAAACCCCAGAAGATTGGCATACTCACAACCTCCTGACCCAAACACCTGAATAAAGATTCTCATTCTTGCTTCCCCAGTAGATTGACATACACCCGAACTCCTGATATTCGCGACAGAATAAAGATTCTCATTCTCAAAGTGGCATATAACCCGAGTTCCTGATATTCCCGACAGAATGAAGATTCTCATTCTCAAAGTGGAATATAACCCGAGTTCCTGATATTCCCAACAGAATGAAGATTCTCATTCTCAAAGTGGCATACAACCTAAACTCATGAACTTCTTCCAAACAGGAATAAGCTTTTCCCCACAGGGTTATTTCCCAGCAGAACGAAGATTCTTGTTCTCATTTCTCCAGTGGAAGCCTCCAAGGTTTCAGTTCCCCAGTAGAGATCGTCAGGGTTTTCCTTATTCCCTGGAAAGTCGTGAAGGATTCTCACATCCCCACAGAAGTTGTCAAAACTCTTGTTAATCCCCACAAGTCACCAAGGATTTTCAATCCCCAACAGTGGTACAAGGATTTCTCATTCTCAACAATCAAAGATTTTGAATCTCCAACAGCGGTCAAGGATTTATTTTCCCAGGAAGCAGTCAAAGATTTCATTATCTCCAGTTATCAAGGATATTTTTTCCTCAGCAGGACAACTAATCAGCTTGCATGCACATCCATTACATTCATATATCATAAACATCGACAGAACACATTTTTTGCATCATACATGTCATACAACATAACTTTGAGTTTTAGCTAACATTTTACCCTTTTCAGGATAAGATTAAAAGCTACCTTTAACAAATGTTCAAAGATTTCAGATGTAGTACGGATACACTCCAAGACATGGAAGTCATTATGCTATTCATCCAGATCTCTTATTTCAGATACATTATGGATACACCCCAGACACGGCGGTCATTCTACTACTCATTCAGAATTTCAAGTCAAGATATATTATGGATACACCCCAGACACGACGGTCATTCTATTACTCATTCAAACCTATTCCCCAGCCCAGAGATACTCCAGACACGGATGTCTTTCTGTCGCTTATTCAGATTTCAGATTTCGGATATAATACAAATACACTTCAAACACGGCAGTCATTCTGATATTCATTCAAGAGTCAAATTTAGATACAATACAGATACACTCCAGACACGGCAGTCATTCTGATATTCATTCAAGAATCAAATACAGTTACAGCTCGGATACGCTCCAGACACGGACACCATTCCTTTGCTCATACGAATCCAATCTCCAGATACAACTCAGATACGTTCCAGATACGGATACCAATCTAGTGTTCATTCTCCTGGTTTTCAACAAACAATCTTGGATGGCATATTTAAGCCCATCTCCAGCAAGATTCTACCATCTCCAAATGGCATCTTTAAGCCCATTCCCTCAACTACATTTTGACGAGTGCAAATTTACGGGCACTCTAGTGTCCAATCATCTTTTACCTTCGAGTCACGAAAGGCAAACTCGCCAATCTAACTCTTCAGGTTGAAGAAGATTGAACAGCGGCAGTTGTTGTACCCCAAAATTTTCCTCTTATTTTATCAATATTTCCCCTCACCAGACTCCTTAAACTCCAGACAGGATTAGGGTTTTGCTCTGCTCAAGACATCTCCTTGCACTGATGACCTAAATTAGGGTTTGAGTTTGCACAGGGATTTTTGGACTTTCAATGCTCAAAGTGAATTTCATATTTCATATTGGATCTACAAGATTTCCTCTACCAGGTTTCAAGCTTTGAATCAAAATTTTGCCCAGTCAATTGGACAGTTGACCTAGAAATGAGATGTATTGGGGAAAAAGTCAATTGTGGCCAATTTACAGTCAAATCTCATAAGTTTTGATCCATATCAACATTATAAGCTCATATGAACCATTTTATCAATTTTGGACCACAACTCCTCAAGAAATTTGATCAGATCACCAAAAGGGCAAAATGGTCATTTTTAGGGTTTTGACTGTATAAGGGCAATTTCTGATTTTTCACCTAGCCAATGGAAAATTGGGTTCAAGCATGGATTCAAGGACTCAATGGCATCATCTTGACCTATTCACAAGGTTCAAAATATCCCAAATGCATTGGGTTGACAGATGAATTTTCTAGTCAACTGATCAAAATTTGACTGTACACTAAAAAGTCAAACTTTGACTTTTTGGTCAAAATCAAGTGCCAAGGGTCATTTTTCATCAAGATGTGTCAAAACATGAAACTTTTTCATCAAGAAACCCAATTTTGCAAATTAGGGTTTAAGTTTGAAAATTTTCATAACTTAGAATTTTTCCAAGTTATGAAATTTTCTTAATTTTTCCCAACTTTGCCCAACATTTTCACCATGATGCAATTGGATTCAAACAAAAATTCCAACATTAAAGTTGTAGTCCTCCACAAAATCTACAACTTTGATTCAAAAAGTTTTCCCAAAAGAAGCTTGGATCTCAAGTTATGATTTTTGGAACAAGGGTCCATGAAACTTTTAACTTAGTGAAATTTTGCCCTAGTTTAGGCAGGATTTTGACCCATCTTCATGACCATTTTTCACATAGTACCACTTGTAATATCAAAATTCATTTCAAAGATGGAATGTAGGAAATTTTACAAGCTTTCTAAAAAGTCAAGGAAGTCTCCAAAATCATTTGTGGTTAGGGAGAATCAAAGGCTTGAAGTTGGCAAAAACTCACTTTTGATCCATGACATGTTCATATTGATACAAGTTGCAAACTCTAATCAGCCTTGTTTGTACTTGATTACAGGTCCCAAAACCCTTCCATACTAAATAATTAAATGCAAATCTATTGGTCTAAGGCTTTGTTTTGGTCATTAGAGGATTATACAAGGAATTAACCCTAAAATAGTAAAAGGTAACATTGCCATTTTTGTCAAAATCTTGCTTTATGTCAAATAGAATCCTTGAGCATTGAACAAGATCTTATGCAGCAAATCAAATCCACCAATTGAGGGGCCAAGATCACAAAATGCAGGCTGATAGATAGCCTGTACAGGCCTGTCTTGCATCATTGCTTGCTTTTGGCTTAAAATACAAGAAAGTTGTCAAATACACAAGAACTTTAACATCTGAAAGAACCAACTTTTGCAAGCATTTGAGACAAGTTTCACACATCCCTTTGAGCCAGAAACACGAGCCTTTGAGCCCTCAAACCTTCCATAGCACAAAACCACCTTCCATTGGCAAAACAGGGCACTCCCTGCAGTTTGACTTCCATAGCAAAAATCCCTTGTGTGTTTTGCCTCAAACTTGTTCAAACACCTTCCATATAACCTATCCAAGCTATCCCAACCCTTAAACACTAACTGTAACTCCATTTGCAAGGTTTACCATTTTTTATTTCAGCTTGTGCAGGTTGAGTTATACAGGCTTGTTCAAGCATATTCAAGGCAAGCTAGGCATTGGGGAAGGTCAGGGGAAGTTCAAGCAAGCTCCCAAAATTCTCAGGCCTCACTGAAAAGCTCCACATTGCAATACACGATCTCAACTGGAACAGGTTTTTATCAACTTCATATCTCTCTATTTAGAAATCATTAGGCTTAGGTTTGTGAATAAAAAATGTAGTATTCATAGCCACGAAGCTGTACATATACTCAGTTTTCATTTAAGTTAAACGTGTTAAGAGAATTTGATCCATGAACTTCCTGAAAAAATTAGGTTAGAATTTAGAGCCAGAGAAATTCTCTCTGGTCTTTGAGAGTTAGATTAAGTTTCTTATATGGTTGAATTCGTCTTGAAAATGCTACAACTTTGATGTTATGGGTTTTTGCATTAGAGCACGTATGCAGGATCTAGCATTGTGTACAGGGCGCGCGCGTTTTTGAACAAGAGGTTGAAGATGAAGTCAGTGGGCTGGGCTTGGTTCTGGCTTTGTTTTTGACACCCCCCCTCATTACTGACTGCACCCCTGGCCCATTTCTTCATATTTTTATATTTTTTGTATTTATTTTCATTTCTGATTTTATTTTCTTATTTTCCAAACATAAAAAATATCAAAAAATATTTTTATAAATTTTCACATTTATTTTGTATTTTATTTTTATTTTTTCTAACATAAAAATAATTTAATTAGTATATACTTTTATTTTATTTAATGAAAACTTGAAAATAATACATAATAATATTATACCTTTATTTTTTTATTCTTTATTTATTTATACTCAAATAATATTTTTTTCTAAATATATTTTTGTCTTGTATATATTTTATTTTTATTGTACATGACTATAATATATATATATATATATATATATATATATATATATATATATATATATATATATATATATATATATATATATATATATATATATATATATATATATATATATATATATATATATATATATATATATATATATATATATATATATATATATATATATATATATATATATATATATATATATATATATATATTATATATATATATATATATATATATATATATATATATATATATATATATATATAATATATACTTTCTTAAAAGAAAATTAGGGTTTTCCCCTTAATAAAAAAATATATAATCTTTTTATTTCTTTTTAATTCATCTAATATTTTATTTCTACATACATAAAAATAAACAAAAATATTTTTGCATATTCATAATATTATGCATATTTATTTAATTGATCATTTAAATATTTGTCTATTTATTGATTTGTACCTTTATTCAATTTGGATGTAATAGTAAATATTAGGGTTTTATTTTCTTGTAAATATTTCCCATTCAAAAATTGTACCCCCCTTCCCATATCAAATGTTGTGATAGTGTAGATTCATTTTACGCATTTATGCTTTCAATTATGCTATGATTATAGATTAGGGTTTGTATGCAAAAATCCAAAATCAAACAAATAGCTTGACTAATACAAAGACAAAAAGCATGAAAATTGACAACACAATACACACATGCACCCCTAGGGTTTCATCCACTTGTTGCCTTCTTAAATGGCCATGTTATGCATGTTGAGTACTTTGGCAAAACAAAAAAAAAGATCATAGTCTCTCGATGATGCTATCTTGGTTGCCTAAATAAAATGATCTAGTCCCTCAAAAATTGCTAAAGATACTTAGCACAATTGCTATCATGGTCAATACGATGACCCGCGCCTGTCCCGTTTAACATCATAATACAAGGTTGTTTACCAAATGCAATGGTAAAACAACACTGTCAAAAGGGTTAAAAATGTGTAGGAAAGATCTTTGAGTAAAATAGGGTAGACAAATCTTGGTTACTTGATCAAAGCTTGCAAAACATCCTTGCTATTTTCAAACACACCTCACAACACAATTTCAAAACATTTCCCAAATCAAACTTTCAAAACATTGAAATATCTTTTCAAAAGACAAATACACCTTTTTATACATTCAAACAAGAATCATTACAAAGGTTGCCACAACGATGGCCTCTTTTCAAAACACTTTCAAAACCACACACAAAGCACCATTTCAAACAATTGAAAAGCAAAAGCAAGTGATCTAAACAAGTAACTAAGAGCCCATGGATAACCATGGATGAAAAGGGTGCTTTCACCTTCCCTTTTTATAATCCACCCCCCGAACCCAAGAAAACATCTCAAAGGTCTTTCATGTGCTTTTTGACCTTTCCTTTGGATAAAATAAAAAGTCGGTGGAGACTCTTGCTAAACCGAAACATTTGCGAACACAAACGCAAAACCTCAAGTCAGTTCTCCCACCGTATCACAGTAGTCATTTTCAATTTCTTCAGTTTCATCATAAACTTCTATTTCGACTTCATCTGGATTATGCAATTCAACATCATTATGCTCCACCTCATCAATAGGAATCTCTTCCTATTCCAGCTCATCTTTAGAGATTTCTGCATTTCGACCAGCATTATCAGTTTTCTTGAACGCCATTTTTGATTCATTGAAAACTACATGTTGACTTGTGATACACCTTCTATGACCTAGCTCTAGGAACCACAACCTATAAGCTTTGACTCTTTCAGTGTACCCTATAAACATACATCTCAGAGTTCTAGGTTCGACCTTGTCTTGCCAAGTGTGAGCATAGGCTACACAGTCAAATACTCTAAGTCTGTCGAGAATAGATAGATGTCCCGACCAGACTTCTTCAGGTGTCTTCATCCCCAAGGTAGTTAAGGGACATCTATTTATTAGATTTGCTGCATTCAAAATAGCCTTAGCCCAAAACACCTTCTTCAATCCATAATTAATCAACATGCATCTAACTCTTTCTAAAATGGTTTGATTAAAACTTTGAGCTAAACCATTTTGCAGGGGAGTACCTGCAGTAGTTTTGTCCATTGCAATACTAGAAGAAACATAATAGTTGGTGAATGCATCATTGCAAAATTCAATACCATTGTTTGTTCTCAACCTCTTGACTTTCTTTCCAGTTTGGTTTTCGACCAGAGTCTTCCAACCTTTTAAAATTTCAAAAGTTCCATCCTTAACTTTCTAAATGAATACCCATAACTTTCAGGAATAATCATCAACTATGGATAGAAAATACCTTGAACCTGAATATGAAGGATATCTTGCAGGCCTCCAAAGATCAGCATGAATATAATCAAGGGATCCATGTATTGTTTGTTTACCATTGTTAAACTTCACCCTGCAGGATTTACCAAATACACATGGTTCGCAAAATTCTAGCTTTTCGACTGTGTCACCACATAGGAGATTTTATTTCTAAAATTCAACCAGACCTCTTTCAATGACATGGACATATCTATTTTGCCATAGCGCTGTCTTTGGCACGGGTTTTTTGGATACCACATATGTTGAACCACTTACAACCTCAGTCTCAAAGGTATGCATGCCTTACCTTTTGATGCCTTTCAAGACTTCGTTCAACCCCTTCATTACCCTTAGGATACTTTTCTCTCATATGAAAGCATATCCTTTCTTGAAAAATTTACCAAGAAAAATCAAATTTCACTTCAAATTTGGTACATACTTGACACCAGTTAATAACCTTATTGACTCGTCATGGAGCTTGAATCTCACATATTCAATACTTGTTATTTTACAGGCTTTGTTGTTTCCCAACAGTACTGATCCACCATCTTGATCACATAATTCCTCAAACAAATCTCTGTTTGAAGTCATGTGTCAAGTGCAACATGAATATATAATCCACTCTTTGCAAGAATTACTGCTTGAAACTACAATAACATCAAATGATTCAAAATCATCTTGCACAATAGATGTGTTACCATTTTCCTTCACACCATGATTGTTATGTCGATCAGGGCACACCTTTTGTGTGTGACACTCTTTCTTACAGTAATAACACCTAATTATAGAAGTATCACCACCATAAGATTTATGTTGACCTTTGTCCTTTTTCTTTTCAAACTTACCATTTTATTCGAGAATTTCCCCTTAATGGACAAACCTTCACCATTAGACGATGGTTTGTGGTCCTTCCTCTCGTTCAAGTCTTTTGAGTACAAAGGCGGATTAAACTTCTTCGAGGTCAAGGAATTTCTTCCATACAATATTTTCCAGATCAAGAATTAACTTGTTGAACATATTCAACTGCTCACCTAAAACTTTGTCGTCACTCATCT
Source organism: Vicia faba (assembly GCA_948472305.1). Classification (NCBI taxonomy): domain Eukaryota; kingdom Viridiplantae; phylum Streptophyta; class Magnoliopsida; order Fabales; family Fabaceae; genus Vicia; species Vicia faba. Next base: position 1,561 of record CATIWC010000249.1, on the reverse strand, counting down.
TGAATGAACACATAACTTGCTTCAGGTAGAGGCGATTGACCAATGATTTGGTCATGTACAAACTTTTGAGTTTCGACCACACACCCGTCATCGTCTTCTCCTTCGACACTTGTCAGAGAACCTTATCACCAAGGCTCAATACAATGGCGATGTGGGCTTTCTCTATCATCGTCATTTTCTCCTTCTTCGTTAGGACAACATCCTTTGTTTTGGCTCCCTTCAATGCTTCTAGCAAACCCTGCTGAACAAAAAGGGCTCTCTTCTTCAAGCGCCATAAACCAAAATCATTCACTCTATTGAATTTCTTAATCTCAATTTTTGTTGACGGCATCTTCTCTACGCTCACCGCACTAATTTGTTGTAACGGAGTATCGTCAAGAACAAATCAAAACTATGAGTTTCTTGAACAAACACAAGAAACCATATTAGGTTTTCACAAAAGAGTGAGAAGAGGAAAGAAGAAGAAGAAAATTAAGAATGGTTATAATTGTTTTTCTATTCACTTTCTCTATTAGGGTTTATAAGTTACAAGTGAATAACAATAATTAACCTCTCTCAACAATCTGAGATAACTATTCTATTTATAGACTACAAAGCTAACGTAAGCTACAAGCTAACTTAAACATTGAGTTTAAATAGACTCAATTCGACATGCTTACAAATCTAGCATCATTGACTACTGCATACTAGAACACAATTCGACTACATCATACACGATTTCAACTTCAATATATAAACTGACTTCGACAACATACTCAATCTTTGTCGAAGGAAGAAACTTATCCCTATCGAGATACTAAAGTTTGATCTAAAATCTCACAATTATCTATGTTTTAGTGTTATTGTGGTTTCCAGTGTACATATATGTATTAGTGTTTCATAAATCTTCCAAACTAGAACCGTGGAACTTGTTCACTAGAATTAGCTGTATTTGGCATATTGGTTGAGCTCAGAGCCAGCTAACCCAAACTAAACACGGCTTGGTGTTCTGTTCAAGAGACAAACATATTATTTATTTTTTTCATTCCATTGGAATTTATATCAAGACACACATGATCTATGTCTGTGTTGTGGGACACCATTTATTCTAACCATTATTGTTTACATCAAATAAAATATATTTTGAGCACACAACACTCTTGTCCACATACCATACCCCTATATAAAGCAAAACACTTCCCTACAAGTTTTGTACCCCAAATAATATAAAGCCTTCCCCTCTCTGTCACAAACTCAAAAACAAGTTATTATTCTGTTCTTTTTCTTTTCTCAAACAGAACAATGGGTGTTCTTGATAAACTATCTGATTATTTCTCTGTGTCTCTGTCACCAACAAGAGGAAAGAAACGCAAACCAATGCAGGTTTTCATCACTTCTCAGTCTCATTATCCAACTTTTTCATGCATCTACGAATACCATGATTTTAATATAATTATTTATACTATTTTTTATTTATGCAGACGGTTGAAATAAAAGTGAAAATGGACTGTGATGGGTGTGAAAGAAAAGTTAGGAATTCTGTTGCTTACATGAAAGGTTTTTTTTTTTGTCACTGTAGCAT